>BGNK01000949.1:14152-39440 GCA_003297005.1 Symbiodinium sp. clade A Y106 | reverse complement strand
ACCAGAGCTGGATCAGGCACCACTACTCCCATAGTCCTAGCCCGAGCGTAGCTCCGCGTCCACGTCCTAAGAGCATGCACTGCATCAGCCGAGGTCTTTGCTACCCCCAATGAAGTCAGCTCGCTAAGAACTTGTGCCCTCTCCTGTAAACCTCCAGGACAGAAGATCTTCAACACTTGATAAACAAGCCCCACACAATGCATCGATCGTGTAGCCAGCAGTTCGTCCCGTATGAGCTGAGGTACAGCCGCCTGNAGAAGATCTTCAACACTTGATAAACAAGCCCCACACAATGCATCGATCGTGTAGCCAGCAGTTCGTCCCGTATGAGCTGAGGTACAGCCGCCTGGAGCATACCAAAGGCTCTTGATTCAAGCCTGCGAAAGCGGGCCTGGCTCAGAGCCTCACTCACTTTCGGGAGGACAAGTCCCTTGTCCAAAGCTGCAGCAAGACTCCACTGTTGATAAAGCAGTTTTGCTTCATACTCAACCCGATCCCACCAAACCTGGGACAAATCTGAAAGGTCATAAAGCAACGGACGAATCTGCGTGAACCAATCACCGATGAGTCTGCCAGCACCGGCAATGTCCAATAGGTTCTCTCACCCGGCCAAGAATGGATCCCGACCCCCAGGGCCCAAGGAATTGAGGTCAAGGGTGGCCCAAGGATCAGGGCCAACATCAAGAGCATCAGTCATTCCGGTGAGGTTAGGTCCCATTCCTTCCCAACCATCTTTCACTCCAGACCCTCTCTCAGCACTCTGACCCTGTATCCCAACTGCGCTCGCCCTAATTTCACTCGGCAACACCGGCTCTCCTCGGAACAATCTCTGCCACTCACTCTGTCTGTTCATGTTCTCAAGCACAGAACCTTGCACCTGACCTGTGGTTAGCATGGTATTCCTAAGGTCCTCGGTGCTTGCTGTAGGGAAGCTGGGGACTCCAAAGAAGGGCGTATTGCTAGGTTCTGGAGGTGGAGGAGGTGGAGGCCTAGGGGACCTAGGAGGCAAAGCTGGAATCGGGGTTCCGTTTGGAGTGGTATTCAGGTTCATTCCGTAGGCTTCTCGAGTGATAGAAGATTCAGGGGTCCTAGCACGATACAGATTAGGGGCATCTTCAGCCCTCATTCTCACATCCATCACCGACGGAGGCGATTGGGAGAGGAACTTCTCCCTTTCCCAATCAAGTGCTTGTTTGGCTGCTTGATATCCCTCCTCATATCCATGTTGAAACACAATGGAATGATCAAGAGGCTCAGTCTCAGAAGGAATCTCCGCTTTCTCAGGTCCCTTGATAGAACCCTCAACAAACCTTCCTAAAGCACTGGCCCCACTAGTTCCCTCAGAATCTCCAACACCCGAAACCAATCCCTGTACACCCTGAACCTCAATCACTTCAGGAACTCCTGCGGACTCCACCGATCTCCACGCTTGGCTGTTGGATCTCTCCTGCTCCAGCCGGTCCACTCTCGACTGCAATGCCGAATTTTGAGACGTCAGCGTCCTGTTCTGCGAAAGGAGCACCTGCATGAGATTCTTCATCTCCGTAAGGACCATCCTCTCTCCCGGCCTCAGACCAGGTGCAGCAGCTCCTTCCTCACTCTGATCTCGGTCGAATCCATCCATCGCAGCTGTCGCAGATGGGCCAAAACTTTCAGGATTCCCCACTGGCATTAGTGGTGTGTCATCAGCCACTCGCATCTCAGTCGATCCACTGGATGCTGGTCCAGAATTGGTATCCAAAAAGGCAGGCCTCGCTGTTGCGCTTCATCTCGTGCTTTCTGAGACCAGAAAGGGTTCACTGCCACTGTATCTTCTCGCCGACTGTCTCCCGTATCAGCAACTGTCAAAGATGAAGATGGAGCCCTCGCAGCTGTATCTCCATCAGTTCCAGCAGTCACTATCGTCTCTGTCTCAGCAGTCCGATGGTCTTCGGCAGCTGCCGCTTCACTCGAAGCAAGTCGCGCAGGCATATCACTCATGGCTTCAATGAGCGCCGCTTGGGCTCATAACCTGCGAAATCTAAGCTAACTGAATGCAGNCGATGGTCTTCGGCAGCTGCCGCTTCACTCGAAGCAAGTCGCGCAGGCATATCACTCATGGCTTCAATGAGCGCCGCTTGGGCTCATAACCTGCGAAATCTAAGCTAACTGAATGCAGAAGTGCCTCGTCGTCACCTCTTTTTCGAGCATCAAAAGGCCTTCGACGAGTAAAGCTTCTTTCACCTGCCAGGAACGGAGGAAAGCTTCGCATGAGGTTTAGCGTTTTCAGCAGTTTCGGAGTATCGGCTTTGGGGACTGAGGGTGGTTTGTCAGGGACCCAAATTTAAAAAAGCACATAAGCATAAGCATTTTATAAGGAAATCCCTACCCTATCGGGGATTTGTATGGGATATCCCTATCCTTCTTATGTGCTTTTCTGGGGCCCTAGTTTGAGGGACGAGATGTTTGACATGGGGGTGTTGTGCGAGTGTAGGGGCATTAGTACAGCCTGGGCTCCCCGGCAGTACCCTGTCGCTCTTTGCCCCTTGTAGACTTAGATAGTGAACGGGGGAACTTTGAACTTTTGGCCTTACATATTAGCTCTATCTTAGAAAGTTTGAACTTTTTGGGGCCCGGTTGTTGAAGAAGAGAGTAAAGCTGGACAACAGGAAACAGGAATCCTGTTTTTTCGGGCTGCTTCCCTACGACCCTCTCAACCCGAAAGTCTTAAAATCTAATCGGCCAGCCGTACTTGAAGGGGCAGGGACTTCGTAAGTAGGTTATAAGTAGGGTTATAATTAGGGTAACCACTTATAACTCTACTTATAACCTACTTACGAAGTCCCCTGCCCCTTCAAGTACGTAGTGACCTATGTGCCTATGTGCAGTCGGAAACGACCACAAAAGCAAAGCTAAACTGGGAGGAGGTCGAGGGGGTTGAGGGTTGGCACTTGGGCCTTGGGTCCAGAGGTTCGGGCGCAGTGTGAAGGCTTGCTGACTCGGACTGATGGAGTATGATATAGAAGCCTGAAAAATGTCAGATGTTTCCGTAGAGCTCCAATATATCATCATATTAACAGGATAGTATGATATACCCAAAGCCCTTGTCTAGCAAATAAGACCCCGATTGTAGTTAAGGCTTGGTGGGGCCTCGTCGAGATGTAATATAGGGGCCTAAACAATTACCAATACTATTTCGGGGGGGTTCCTTCTTACAATTATAGTACAATGGGCACCAAAACCCTATTCCAATTACCACGGCCTACAAGCATAGTACAATGGGCCCCAAAACCCTATTCCAGTTATTATGGCCCTACAGTAGCAGGGGCGTCCATTCTTCCCTGAACAGGAAGGCCCGAAGGGGTTTCGGTTCAACCTGCTGCTAGCCTGCCGGAACTTACGAGGACACCAGTTTTTGTAATGTAGGGTTTAGGGCTTAGGATTTAGGGTTTAGGGTTTAGGGTCTACTTCTGTTCCTATATCTTACAGTCGTCAGAAGTGCTCAAACAAAGACGGCCTCTGGAACTCTCATGTTTGTGTCCCGTTCTTCTATCGCCCTCAGCCCTTGACGGAAACCCAACGTCCTTACAAGGCAAGGAAGCCGAATCACAAGGAAATACTGGGCCTTTAAAACCCTATTCTAATTATGAAGGCCCCTATATTACTCAGCTTGTACTGCCCTCAGAGCTCAGAGCTTTGCCCCCTGCTAGAAAAAAGCCCCACCCTGAATCCCTCCCACGAGACCGCATAAAGCCCCATAAACCCTTAACGCCGACAGCCCAACTAGGTTCCTGAGTAGAACCCTTTTGCCCTTTTTATTTTCGGATCCCCTCATTAAACCGAATAGTAGGAAAAGGGCACCCTTATTATAAAGGGGCCACTTAGAATCCTAGCCAAAACACTCTCAATTCGAAAACCTCGTCTCCCTACTGAGGCCCCTCACCCAGAGGGTCCATATACACTGCCATTATGGAATTAGGTACCGAAAGACCATCCCTATTATGGTTTTGGAGGCCTAATTCCATAATGGTAGTGTATATGGACCCTCTGGGTAATATAGATCCTTATGAAGCCCGATTCAAAGTCCTTTAAATTCAAAGAGAGTCCTAATCCTTCTAAACCTGAAAGCTTAGACACTACATAAACTCTAAGTATTGCCCGCCCAACACGGGCTGCGGAGATTCAGGCGATGTTCGGGGCCCTTATGTAAAGAAGAAGCTTAAATACTATAGGGGCCTATACTATTTTGGGAGGGGGTTCCTTATTATAACTATAGTATAATTGGCCCTAAAAACCTTATTCTAATTATTAAGGCTCCTATGCTACTCAGGGTTTCCTGACGACTTCCCTTAAAGAGTCCTCTTGAGGGTCTCTTGAACTACGGTTGATGATATGATTAAGAGGCCCCTATATTATTCCTGGGCAGGTGATCCACCAGCCAGCGGTTGATGAAGAAGCTCTCAAGGGGGAGGCTGCCCCTGCCGTCGCCGAGGTGGGGCGTTGCAGTTAGTTGGGAGTTTCCGAAAATTAGGGATTATTTGGGATCCTTTGAGGGTTCCTGAAAGGATCTATAAGGGTTCTATAAAGGGTTTAGGGTTTAGAGTTTCCGAAAATTAGGGGTACCTTATTTTGGGGTCCTTATAATAAGGATCCTACTATTTAGGGTACTATATCAGGGTCCCCTAAAATGGGAAACTCCCAGTTGGGCTCTACAAGGGCTTAGAGTGATGGTGTAAGGTTTCAGGGTTTAGGGCTTCGATTTTAGGAGCTTTATGAGGGGTGCTTAAGGGAATCAAACGGGCTTTATAAGGACATTATAGGGATTTTGTAAGGATGTGAAACGGTGCTGTAGAGCTCGTCTAGGGTTTCAGGGCTTGTAGGTAGAGGGGCTGGAATGCCTATGTGGTTGTACTAATCCTGAGTGTGTACCTGTAGCCCAAACAAGCTAATTCTCCTCGGCCCCGTAATTTAGTTTCTGCAGAGATCCCTTAGAAAGATTGGCCTTTTGCACTACTTGTAGTTGATGGTGGTTTGCGATCCCTTCTACAGACGAAAGTCTTTGGATGTTCATCGGGGTTAGATCCGATACAGACAGACGGCAAAGAGCCGTCACCTCAAGTTCAACAGAAGCGGCCCCCAACAAACACCGTGGGATTCCGGATAAAACTAGGGTTTCGAGTAGGGTCCGGTGGGTTCTATGGTCCTAGTCACTGAAGCAGTTAAACGGTTTAGGTTTCGGGCTCAGGGTTACCTGGACGCAAATAGCCTACCTTTTCAAGGACCTAGATAAAGAAACCATAATAGGAAACCCTGAACAGGAAGGTTTTATAGGGTCCAGGTATGGTTTAGTTAAATTCTGATCCCTCGACCGACTATCGAAGCTTTCCGCAGCAAAAGGAGCCAATCACTTTGCCGCTGCGGCTGGGATCGCCGAGCCTTTTCCCACAGGCACGTCTATAGGGGCCTTAATAATTAGAATAGGGGTTTGGGGCACATTATACCACAATTTTCCTATTGGCAGTTATTGAGGCCCCTATACTAAATCCTTTTCAGCGCATCTTAAAGTTGTGTTTGGTGGTCCTTAGCGTTGTCTTCTTCATTCTGACAAGAGCCAAGGAGTCAAGGAACACAGAGCTTTTCTTTGAGTCTCAGGGGCTTGTAGTATCCTAGGTAGTAGTAGGGAGACCCCTTAGCGCGGACCCTTCTTGACCTTACTTCTGGCTCTCTTAAAAGGGACCTTATTGAGAGGGTCTATATCCCCAAGGGTCCCCCTAATCCCAAACCCTATAGTAGTGTCAATGAGGCATCTCGAAGGTTTGGAGTGGTTTAGGGTTTAGGGTTTAGGTGCCACTGGTGTCTCTAGTGACAACGCCGCAACGGTGTGTGACCTGCATTAAAACCCCTGCCTCTACATGAAAGCCCCGGACCTTCAACCCTGAAAGGAACCCTGACACCCAAACCCCTCTAAAGCAGCATCTTCGACTCTAAGACATTCTGGTGCCTGAGCGAGAGTGGAGGAGTACTATGAGAGATTAGAAAGGGACTATTTGAGGCATCCCACCCTTTTGCTCCCCCTTAAACCCCAACCCGTAGACTCAAAGCCCTAACACCCAAAAACCCTCACCCCAAAACCCTAGGACCCAAACCCAAAGTACCGGTAAGAAGAAGCCTGGAGGCTCAAACCCCGAAGGATCATCAAAGGAACGCTTACAACCTAACCTCTACTCTGAAGTAACCCTAAATCTTCAGCGGCTTAGTCCGTATACCCTAAGTCCCTATAGATGCCTTAAAGGAGCCCTCTACGAGAATCCTTCTAGTCTCTTCTAAAGGATCCCTACAAGAGAGTCCTTTAAATCTCTTCGGCCCGAAGCGCGCGGGGGGTTAGGGTTTAGGGTTTGGGGTTTAGGGTTTGGGGAGGCTCTCATCGGTCGCTGGGTTCGTGGCCTCACGGTGCTCCACGTGCGCGAGGCGCGGATCGAAGTCAGACTACGACTCCGAACTCCAGATGGGAGTTTCCGAAAATTAGGGATTATTTTGGTGTCCTTATAATAAGGATCCTGCTATTTAGGGTACTATATTAGGGTCCCTTATTTTCGGAAACTCTCAGATAGGTAGTTGTCAAAATTAAGGTCCCGTTTTGGGTACCCTAAATTCTAGAATAATAGGTGCCTTATTATATTGGGGAACCCAAAAGGGACCCTAATTTTGACAACCCCCCAGATAATCCGATAGATGGGCAGGTGTCGCAGGATAGGGACCCTGAATATAAAATCCTTAAAAACCTGTCTTGGATCAGGAATTAGTTGCTGTGGCGAAAGATAGAAAAAGTCCCTGTCAGCAGTGCCAGGGCTTCATCTGCGAGGAGCTGGATCAAACCTTTACCTTGCAGGTGCCTCTTGTGGGTTCACCTTCATCCCACAATGCCATGCGTGGAGGGGTTCTGTAGATTATGTCTTCAGAAAAGTATAAGAGTGACGCATTCTTCTCGGCATCGCAAAGATGAGTCCGATTTAGAGAGCTTCTGAGCAAGCGCCACGCGATCAGAGCTAGCTCTGCTTTGTTTGCTGATCACGGTCATCATTTTCGTCTTCATGATCATCAGCGTCATCACACAACCGCCTTCGTCGCCACCAACTTAGCTAAGGACCCAACCAAACCTTGTCCCACCGAAGTATTATAGAGGCCTTAATTTTTTTTCCAATACTCTTATTATAAGAAAAGAATATGGGGCCCCAAAACCCTATTAAGGCCCTTCCTTTAGACCCCTACGATAGATCCCTGGTAGACCCCTTTAAAAGGAGGCCTTCAAGGAACCCTATTCTAATGATTAAGGGCCCCTATAGTACTCCGAACCTTAAGCCCTTAACCCGAAATCCCGCCTTGACAAGCCGGGAACTGCAGGCCTTTCCGTAAGCCCTATCCGGCCCAAAAATTCCAAAACCCTAAAACCCTAGGGCTCTAAGGACTCATATAGTAAGGCTGTTGGGCCCAAAGACCATACTATATAAGGCTTTTGGACTATTTTGATGCCCAGAAAAAAGATCCTAAACCCTACTTGAAGGGGCAGGGGACTTAGTAAGTTGGTTATAAGTAGGGTTATAATTCGGGTAACTCCATTTAGAGCACTTATAACTCTACTTATAACCTACTTACTAACTCCCCTGCCCCTTCAAGTAGACCCAGGTTTTTCCGGAGATCATCTATCCTCCCTGGGGCGAATGGGTCCTCAACGTCTCCCGGAGCTCTCCGCTGGTTCTCGAATGGGCACAGAGTCCCGACTTAAAGTCGTCTCCGAGCCCTGAAGTTTAGGGGTCTTAGGGTTTAGGATTTATGGGTTTATGGGTTTAGAATTTAGGGTTCAAGGGTTTAGGGTTTAGAATTTAGGGTTCAAGGGTTTAGGGTTTAGAATTTAGGGTTTTAGAATTTAGGGTTTAGGGTATTTAGGGTTTACAGCAAAGTAACTAGTTAAGTCCCCGAGCCCTTGCGTGGCGGTAAGTACATGTACAGTGTTTGCTGCAAAGGTTGGCCTAGCTCGGGTCGGGAATAGCGCAGTTTAAAACAAATCTGACACACTCAAGCCTTTAGTCAAGACCCTAGGGCTAGTGCTAGTGCTAGTGCTAGTGGTAGCAGCAGCAGCAGCAGCAGCAGCAGGAGTAGTAGTAGTAGTCCGCAGTCTTATACAAGGATACACGCTAAGATGCATCAATATGCAATAACTATCAGACATGAGATTCCCTGGTGGTCTTCATGCCTTTCTAAGATGAGAGTATGGTATGTACCTTACGGCTCTTGGGTACTGTTTTAAGTGTTGCTGCTTTGTTGCGTGTTATTTTCTTTTGTCGGGATGTCCGAAGATGTGCTTCTCGCTGACCTTCTAAAGGGGAGTAGAGAAGACTATAATGGCCGGACTACCAAAATCATTCCTAGGGGCGGTAGGGTTTAGGCGTTTAGGGTTTAGGGTATAGTTTGCCAAACCCCTGTTAAAACCATTATGAAGCCATGTTCCAAGGCAAATCGACGCTGGAGGAATTCGCTCAAACCGAGTCATCCGCTGGATTCGCCCCTGGCTGCTGCAAGGGCGGCTCTATGCAGACTCGGCCGGAACCGCAGCTCGTCAGAAACCAGTAATGTAGGGGCCTGAATGATTGCCAATGCTAATTTTTTTTTGGGGGGGGGTTCCTTATTAGAGCTGTACAAAATACCCCCTACCCCCTATTCTAATGATTAAGGCCCCTATCGTGGACCCAGAGTTGTTTTGGGATGTGGGCTTTAGACAAGGCGGCAGGGTGCAGGTTTTGGGGTTGTAAGCTTGCGGCTTCGATGGTTTAGGATCGTTGCGAGGTTACGAATAAGACAAGAACAACCAGAGCTATTTCAAAATCAGAACGGGGGAATGGGTTATTGGGACTATGATTGGGGAGTATATAGGGACTACTACAGGGATCCATTCCCGCATTCCCTACTAAGCACCAGACAGTTATGCTAGTTATGTTAGTATAGGGGCCTTGATGATTAGGACTCCTTTAAAGGGCTCCTTTTAAAGGGGTCTATAAGGGTTACTAAAAGGTTACTGTTAAAAAAAAGGACCTCAATAATTATGCGCCAACCTTCGGCCCTGGGCCACGGCTCATCACCAAGCCCTGTGCTTCCCCAGATGGGCGTTTCCGAAAACTAGGGGTACCCAAGGGTTCCTTAAAGGAATCTATAGGGGTTCCTTTAAAGGGCTCTATAAGGGTTTAGAGTTTCCGAAAACTAGGGGTACCTTATTGGGGTCCCCTATTTTCGGAACCCCCAGATTCCCAGGTCCTTAAAAAGAGCCTTTCGTAGTAGAGGTTTCCAAATACCTCCCGTGACTCTGGGTCTAAGTTTGCGTTGAAGCCATTTTCCGACGTCTAAAGACGTCTATGAATGAATGACCACTCTATACTGGCGATCAGCCCTGGTATTGGACCATAAAAAACTCCAAAAGACACTGCAAGAATCGTATAACACCTGTTGCAAAGCTAGCAAGCTTCTTTGTCGAAAGTTTCTCTTTTCAGCTCAGGCTGAAGTGAATGGCTCCTACATTCCGGACTTCACTGGCTCCTCCGTGAGGTGATGTTGCAGTAGTTATGAGGGGCTCGTGAAGATTTAGGGTTCACCTTAACCCCCCAAAACCTACCACTTTTTAGGGTTCCTGAGAAGGAGTTCTTTGTATAAGTCCTTAAAAGGTAGGATATTCAGGGTTAAGGTAGGGGTTAAGTTTAAATAAATGCCAATGTTGTTTCTCAGGGTTCCTGATTATTCTTCGTTTGTGGTACAAAGCCCTAACTATCCAGGCGCCTATAACCATGACCTGCGGTCTCAACAAGTAGTACATCATCACAGACCCCCGGGAGGATCTAGCAAGTAGATCCCTTAATGGGGGTTCCTCTAACGAACATTTCGTAGCATAGCAGTATAGGTTTCCAAATGACAGGTTTCTAGTTTCTAGATCCTCCTGGAGGTCTGGGAACTCAACAGGCATCCGAGGGGCTGTCCTGGTGCTCTGCCAAGCCGTACTCCAATATAGAAACATCCCTCGTGCGCGTTCGTGCTGCTAAACCCTTACCGCACACGCTTCTCCGAGTCCCGGGTCCATACCCTAAAGCGTATGCCCCAAACCCTAAATGGCTGGCTGGTATCCGAGCAACTAGCAACACTCTTTTTGGGTTCCCTAGTGAAACAGGGGAATAATACCCCCCTCAAGCCCAGATTTCCCTATAAGCCCTATAAACCCAGAAGCCCTGTAAGCCCTTGCTATCCCTAGGCCCCAAGCCCTACAAACCCCAACCAAAATAGGTAGTTCTCTAAGTTGGGACCCCTATTTAGGTCGGACCCAAAACTCGTACGACACCCACCCATATAAGAAGGACCCGAAACCCTGCCAGGTATGCCAAGGTGGAGCCCGGCAAGCAAGTCGTCGAGCTGCGGCACCTGAATGAGCCCGGTCCTCAGCTAGTTTTCGATTTGGGATAGTGTTTAGCTTCCGGAATTCTTGCTTACTACAGAGCCTCGATTATAAAAAAAAGATTTGGGATAGTGTTTAACTTCCGTTATCATTGCTTAATACAGAGCCTTAATTATGAACAAGATTTGGGCTAGTGTTTACCTTCCGTTATTCTTGCTTACTACAGAGCCTTAATTATAAAAAAAGATTTGGGATCGAGTTTAACTTCCGTTCTTATTGCTAGCTACCGGGCCTTAATTATGAAAAATTGGGGACTTTCGAAATCGAAAATCGGGGCCTAAATAATTACCAATACTATTTTGGGGTTCCTTATTATAAGTATAGCATAATGGGCCCCAAAACCCTACTCTAATTATTAAGGCTCCTATGCTACCCAGGGTCTCCTGACGACTTCCCTTAAAGAGTCCTTTTGAGGGTCTCTTGAACTGCAATACCCATAACAAGAAATATACCATGATCCCCATAGTTTAGGGTCCTGAAGGTAATGCAGGATTTATATCATCAACAGCAGCTCCCCCAGGAGGCCCTTGTCCCCTTCTTGGCGGTAGTCTTAGTTACGTTTTATAAAACTACCCAAAACCAAAAGGGGAGCCGTTTTAGTCCCAGGTCAGTGGGGATCCTGGTCAAGGGTTCCGGAGTCTCTTGGAGGAGTCTTCTCAGGTCTCTTTACAGTATACTGAACCCCAGAAAGTTGGAACATGTCTTTAGGAGGATTAGTGCTAGGATCCCTTATACTTTACCTTAAGGGCATGAGGAGAATGAGGTTCCAACTTTCTGGCTTTCGAGATAGAAGCCAGAAAGTTAGAACATCAATATCCTCATTCCCTTAAGGTAAAGAATAGGAAATCCCAGCACTAGTCGTCCTCAATCCATGTTTTAACTTTCTGGGGTTCACTATAAGGGTCCCTGGGTCTCTTCAAGGATTCTTGTGAGGTCCCTTTACCGGTCCCTGTCAGGGTCGCTTGAAGGGTTTTCTTGCGCGTGCCTTTGAGGTAGCCCTTAAAGGAACCCTCCGTTATAGGATCCCTTGAAGCGACCCTACAAGAAGCCCTTGAAAGTTACCTTTAAAGGGAACCCCATTATAGAGCCCTAGAGTTCTCTTTCAAATTCAACCCACCCTTTAAAAGGGGCCTTATTATAGAACCTAGAGTATCCTTTAAGCGGAACCCCAAAATAGAACCCTGTAGTACATGTTTTAAGGAATCCGGTTTAGACTTCTACAGTACCCTTTAAACGGAATTCGATTATAGAACCCTACTTGGAGGGTCATGGGACTTAGTAAGTAAGGTTATGAGTACCTTAAACGGGGTTAGAAGTAATTATAAGTATGGCTACCTTGTTTATAACCCTGGTTACTAAGTCCCATGATCCCTTAAGTATAGTACCGTTTAGAGGTCCTCTTAAGGGTAATATAGGGGCCTAAATAAACTCCCAATGCTGGCTCCTTATGATAACTAGAGTATAATATCCCCCGAAGCCCTATTCTAAATTATTAAGGCCCCTATAAACCCTACTTATAACCAACTTACTAAGTCCCCTGCCCCTTCAAGTAGTACCCTATTCTAAATTATTAAGGCCCCTATAATTACCTTCCAGAGTGCATGCTTTAGGACTTCTCGAAGGCTCTGGCTTCAAGCTCCAGGGATTGAATGCTACTGTTGATGGACAAAATCCTGCATGACCCTAAGGACCCTAAACTATGGGAATTATGGTATATTCCTTATACTGGGTAATGCAGGATTTTGTCCATCAACAGTAGGTAGGCCTTTGGGACATTTTATATTTTCCCTTATTGGGCTTAAGAGGATCTGATTTACGAATATTTTTCAGTGGCTTTAAAGAGCCAACCTAGAATGTTTCTGTTCTAGTGTGTTACAGTTTGGATTTTAGAGTTTAGGGTAGTTTAGGGTTTAGGGTAGTTTAAGCTTTGCGGTAGTTTAGAGTTTAGGGTAGTTTAGGGTCTAGGGTCAACTAGAGCTATAGTATAACTTACCCTGCAACCTAAGGTCATGGGCCTTCGTCTCGGTCGGTGAGGGCCCTGAGTCACTCAGCCTTAGTTATATGGGAGTTTGCGAATTCGGGGCACCTTATTTTGGTGTCCTTATAATAAGGATCCTACTATTTAGAGTACTATATTAGGGTCCCCTATTTTCGGAAACTCCCATACCGGAGCCCTTGGGATTTTTGGGATTTGGGTTCTTAAGGTCGTAGGGGTAAGGGCTTGGGATCCAGAATTGTGGAGTTTGGGGATTGAAGATTTTCGTGCCTAGAGTTAGAATTCAGGGTTTGGGGTTCGGGATTCTAGGGCCTGGGGGGTGTAGGGCTTTAGAGCTTTACTGCTGTGCGGCTCAGGGTCTTGGGGTTTAGGGCTACGAGTTTTAGTGCTGTCGCGTTTGGGGTTCCGATTGAGGGATGCTGTGTTTCAGTTTAAAGCTTTCAGGATTGAGAAACGGCCACGAGGGTGGGCGAGCAGGGTTGGGGTCACATGGTGATTTAGGATTTACTAGGTGGAAATTTGGGAAACTTCTGAATTTCCCTTTATGGTTCCGAAACAGGTACCGATTCATACATACTTTTCAGAGCCCCAAAACTACAACCCAGATTTAGTAAAGGTGATGTATGGCTGTGCGGTGCTGAGCTTGGCGACTACTATGGTAGGATTTCCTGCGGTGTTTCAGATTTAGTGCGGTCTTCGTTTTATCCTAAACCCTAAAAGCCTGAAGAAGAGCTCTCATATAAACCCTAAATCCCTAAACCCCTAACGCCCTAAGCCACCAAACCCTTTCAGAGCTGCCAAAAGACGAGCTTCCCAGAGACTCCAATACCCCTTAATTGAGGAATACTCCTTAAATCATATTAGGGATCCTACGATAATTTAAGGTACATTCTTGAATTAAGCGATGTTGGAGTCTCTGGGGACGAGCTTCCCAGAGAGCCCAATACCCCTTAACTAAGGAATATGGCGTAAATTATATAGGGCTTCATATGATGATTTAAGCTATATTCCTTAATCAAGGGGTATTGGGCTCTTTGGGTTACCAATCCCCTGTAGACACCGAAAACCTACGGCCTCAAAACGCCTGGTACATTCCTTAGTTAAGGGATTTTGGAGTCTCTGGGGACGAGCTTACTTGAAGGGGCAGTAGTAAGTAGGTTATAAGTAGAGTTATAAGTGCCCTAAATGGAGTTAAGGTATATTCCTTAATTAAGGGGTATTGGGGTCTCTGGGTCAGGGAGATCTTCTACGCCGCCCCTGCCGCCGAGCTGCTGGGCGAGTGGGATGCCGAGCGAGCGCCTCACAAGGGCTCTGGAGCCTCGGCTTGGAGTTGTAGTGAGTATCATTATGGTCTTACTATTATAGTACTATTATGGTATTACTATTATAGTATCATTATGGTATTACAATTATAGTATTATTATCGTATTACTGTATTACTATTAATAGTCTTTTTATGGTATTATAATTATAGTATTATTATGGTATTACAGTTGTGGTATTATTATCGTATTGCTGTATTACCATGAAAAGTATTATTTATGGTCTTACAAAAACTAGCGTATTGTTATAGTGTTACTATTATAGTATCATGCTAGTAGTACTGTGATTATAGCATTAGTATTATAGTACGATTAGAGTATCATTAGAGTAGTACGATTATAGTATGGTTACAGTATCTGGTCGGTTCAAGCCTTCAGCCCTAAACCCAAGTTTAGCGGCTGGGGAAGGATCAAAGTTCTTCCCTACTCGGAGTCCTGCGCGCCGGAGCAAAAAAGAACCAAACAGGCCAGGGTTCAGGGTTTTATAGAACCCTTATGGATCCCCTTAAAGGAACCCTTGTGGATCCCTTTAAAGGAACCCCAAAACCCCCTAAACCCCTAAACCCCCTAAGGGTCGGAAATGCACTTAGGCCAAGGAAACAGACCCTAGGCCCTAACCTTGTCCCCTCGATTTCGGCTCGTTTTAAATTTCTCTTCTTGTTTAATATAGAGCAGTGAGCACAAATAACTTTGTTGACTTTTGAAATCGACACCTAGTTACACTTATGCCATGATGTGCTCCGCGAAATCCTATTCTGATTGGTAAGGCCCCTCTAATGCATGATCCAGTAAGCTGCACTGCAGTCTTGTGTCCTGCATGAAGCCACCACCCTGCGCAGCACCATGTCGGTTTCTGTGGATGTACATCTGCTGAGTGGCAAGTGGGCCTCTGTGGAAGTGGAGGCGGATGCATCCGTTGAGTCATTGAAGCACCACGCGCAGAGTGCCTTGGCGGTCCCGAGCCGGGGGCGCCTGCTGAATTCTTCTGGAGAGGTGCTTGATGGAGCACAAACTGTCACAGAAGCGAAGTTAATGAGTGGAGATGTGCTCACTCTGCATGTGAACCAGGTCCAGCTTAAATCCACCAGCCAGTTCAGCGATTTCTCTGCATTCGCCGCTCTCCTGGGTGATGGATCTGTGATCACCTGGGGTAGGGCCGACCATGGTGGCAACAGCAGTGCCGTCCAGGAGCAGCTGCGCGATGTGCAGCAGATCCAAGCTTCTACTCAGGCATTTGCTGCAATCCCGGGTGATGGATCTGTGGTTACCTGGGGCGCTGGCACCTATGGTGGCGACAGCAAAGCCGTACAGCATCAGCTGAAGAATGTGCAGCAGATCCAAGCTTCTGAATACGCATTCGCTGCAATCCTGGGTGATGGATCTGTGGTCACCTGGGGCAGTGCCGCCCACGGTGGCGACAGCAGTGCCGTACAGGATCAGCTGACGAATGTGCAGCAGATCCAGGCTTCTGTTGGTGCATTCGCTGCAATCCTGGGTGATGGATCTGTGGTCACTTGGGGCGATGCCCACGACGGTGGCGACAGCAGTGCGGTACAGGATCAGCTGCGAGATGTGCAGCAGATCCAAGCTTCTTATTCGGCATTTGCTGCAATCCTGGGTGATGGATCCGTGGTCACTTGGGGCCATGCTCACAGTGGTGGCGACAGCAGTGGCGTGCAGCATCAGCTGCGAGATGTGCAGCAGATCCAGGCTTCTGATCGCGCATTCGCTGCAATCCTGGTGGATGGATCTGTGGTCACCTGGGGTAATGCAGACTGGGGTGGCGACAGCAGCGCCGTACAGGATCAGCTCTTCGATGTGTAGCAGATGTTGAGGCAGCTTGTGATCCCATCGGTATCCCAAAGCTTTATGATTCAGGGTTGAAGGTTGAGTTTAGGTCTTCTTCGGTGCAAGGCTCGTGCTTTTCGGGGTGCAGGGGCTTAACGGTTTAGAGTTCAGGGGTTCAGGGTTTGGGTTTAAGTAGGCGTTTAGGGTTCAGGCGCATTGGGTTCTAGGGTTCAGGGTTCTGCCCAGAGATCCCAATACCCCTTAGTTACGGCATATACCTCAAACCATGACAAAAGGCCCCTATAACGAAAGGTATATTCCGAAATTAAGGGGGCCGCAAACTGGTGAGCGTGCTGTAGTGGCAAGACATCCCCGCCCCGACACCACCCATTCGCAACTCACAGCAGGTCACAATGGAGCCAGCCAAATCCAAGCCAATGCCATGAACAAACACTACTATCTCGCAGACATGGATGTGTCAAGTGGTGAAGTGGCAGCATCTAAGTCCGACATGCAGATAACCACGGAATCCGCAAACTTGTCGCATCTACGTAGGATTGCTCGATAGTTGGAGGGGCTGCAATCCCACCTAGAAGCGCGAAATGTATTTAGTAGCTGAATAGGTTACCTTTAACCTTTTGAGGGTTTTTACCATACTTGAAACGGTTCAGCCCCTAAGAATTACTCAGGCCCCTATACTAAACCGAAATAGTAGCCCCTATAGTAATCCTTATAGACCCCCTAAAAGGAGCCCTGGAAAGGAACCCAAGGAAGTTTGGGGGCCCCAATCTCTGTCCATTTGTAAGCACTCCGCCTCAAGAGGACTCTTAGGGTTTCAGGGTTTGGGGTTTAGGGTTTTCGGGTTTAGGGTTTAGGCTTTTAGGGTTTTAGGGTTTAGGTGCAATCTCTGTCCATTTAGAGGGCCTTCAAGTCGCGCAGGATGGGAGGATCCTAATATTAGGGCCTTTAAAATGGCGAGTCTCATCAAGGGGTCTAAATATTGCTTCCGCAGCGCAAGATCTTGAACTTCGTTTCTGAGTAAGCTTCAACTAGTTAGACCCCCGAACCCTAAACTGGCTTCTTAGTAGCTGAGTGGATACACTTTACACTTTTTGGGATAATATTACCCACTACAAAACCTAAAAGTACACACTTTTGGGGGCTTATGAACTCAGCAACTAAGGCTTCAAGGTTCAAATTTAGACTGGTGAGGTCTATGCAATGGGCCGCCATGTGAATGTAACCTGTGATTGTAGCATCTTGCACCCCGAAAGTCTGTTGAGCAGGTTCCGCCGACATCTTCTTCGTAGGGTTTGGTAGGTGAAGGAATTTGGGTACCCTGAGCACCGGAGTCTGAACCTGAAGCGTCAGCCCTTGCTGAGTTCTTGTTAAGGGATTTAAGTTAAGTTACCATGATAAGGGTTCCTTTAAGGGTTCTATAAGGGTGTAGGGGTTGAGGGATTAGTTTAAGTTCAAGGTACCATAATAAGGAAGCCATATAGTATGTACAAAAGATCCCTATTATGGTAACTAAACTTAAATTCCTTAATACGAACCCAGCTTGAGTCCTCAGCTCCTTAGCCCGGAGCCTGAAGGCTGCATCTTAGAGTTTTAGGGTTTAGGGCGTTTAGGGGTTTAGGGTTTAGGGGCAGGCCCCAGATCAATACACCCCTCTACCTTTACAAGGAGTATAAGACGGATCTTAATGTTAAGGCCCTTAAAGGCAAGGGGCTTGTTAATCAGGGAAGACCTCCTCGAGCTTACTAATCAACCTCGTAGCGCAGACATGTAATTAGCAAGCACCTTTCTTGAGGCATCCCAACTTTCAGTTGCTTCTGCGTGTTATCCTTGTGAATGGAGGGGGGTACTTAGGGGATTTCCGTGCAGCGGTCGAACCCTAAACCCCAGACCCAGCTGACCTTTTCAGGTGTCCTGCCCGCACCCCGGCTGAGCTTTTGGCAGGATGCCTCCGCGGACCTTGAAGCACCTTGGCGCGGTATGTCTTCGGTTTGGGGATCTTTGGAGTGTTAGGCTAGGATTTTTGTTCTTTTACGCCTAAACTACTAATAAATCACCAAAAACTCTCAACCTAAACCCGGCATCCTCAACCTGAGATTCCCAACTTCTACACCTAGATCCATCCCCAGGGCTTCTATGGGTTTAGGGATTGGGATTTAGTGATTAGTGTCTAGGGCTTCGGGGTTAGGGGTCAGGGATCTGATTAATAGGCCTGCACATGCAAAAACCGAGGTCCTCATAATTGCCTGTACTCGGGCATCCGGAGTGCCAGATACCCCTCAATTGAGGATGGCTTTGTCTGAGTCTTGAGACTTTCTGAGACCGCTTGCTGATAGCCCTTGCAGGCCCAAAGGTGCGGTTTTGCATGACATAGCGATTCCCTGCAGGGACCCCAAAAACCCTATGCTGAACCATGATTCGTCCCGTCCCTTGAATAACATTCCTGAATAAAGCGTCGTCGCAGGCCCCAAGTCGCCACAACCCTAAACCCCAAACCTTACCAAGTGCAGACGGAAAAGGGCCCACAAAAAAAAAAAAAAAAAACTTACCAGCTGAATGAGTATACTGTACTTTACAAATTTGGGGATAATATCACCTGCTTAGAGCTGAGAGTCTAACTCTTTGGGGGCTTATGCCCGAAACCCGTAAGCCCTAATCCCAAACCCGGAGACCTAAACTCCTAGGCTCCGCGCGCCTTATGGTAAATACTTCTGTTATCGAGCTATGCGTACCATAGACCCAATTGGGATCCCTTTCAAGGTAGTTTGAATCCTACTTATTTCCCACTTACGAAGTCCCTTCATCCTGGTCATCCAGGAGTGATAAATAGAAAAGAGGGCAACTAAATACCTATACTTACTTATAGTCCCAATATACTGACAACCTTACTTACTAAGTCCCATGATCCTCCAAGGAGGGGTTTTCCAGGATCAGTAGAGTATAGGGTTGTAATCTTGTAGCTGAGTGGATACACTTTACACATTTTGGTGTATTTTACCCACTATAAAACTGAAAGTGTACACTTTTTGGGGCTTATGAACTCAGCAACTAAGTAATATAGAGGCCATAACAACTAGAGCAGGGTTCCTTTTGAAACGGGCTATATAAGGTTTACTTACTGACTAAGTCACATGATCCTCGAAGTATCATAAACACCAAAACCCTGAGACCCTGAAACCCTAATCCCTAAACCTTCCAAGCAGGGTCATACATGAGGTAACTATACATATAACTAGCCTCAATTCAAGTACTTATAACCTTACGTACTTAGTCCCATGATCCTGCTTAGAAAAGCCCTGATCCCTAAACCCCCTAAACCCTGAACCCTTAAACCCCAAGCCCTGAACCCCACTTCCTACGTCCCATGATCCTCGAAGCAGAGGTGGCAGAAAGGGAGCTGCCCCTGAATGTTCGCCCGCGCTGCCTCTGCCGACTGCCGTCGGACGCTGCCTTCTGGCACGCAAGTGGGGTGGAACGATTTGGGGTTTAGGGTTGAGGGGTTTAGGGGTTTAAAATTAAGGGTTTAGGGGTTGCGGGTTTAGGGGTTTAGGGTTTCATTTCCAAGTACTACGTGCCCTGTTGTTTAGGGTTTCAGGGGTTAGGGTTTAGGGAAGTGTAGGAGTTTAGGGTTTAGGGTTGAGCGGTTTTGGGGTGCAGGGTTTTAGCTTTTGCCTCTGGGTGTTTAAGGTTTAATCTGGCTGTTTGAAGCCTCTTTGCTTATGCAAAGTTTCATCAGAGATCTGCTAGGGGAAGATGTCAGGTTTCGCCGTTAAGGTTTAGGTCAAGACTTTAGTGCTTTCTGTCGCAGACGATATGCTTGGAGCGTAAGCTGTGCGGCCCTTGTGCGCTACTTTTTTGCACGAAACATGGGCCCAAGGAGGCGAAATCTCAAGAGAGGTGGGCTTTTGACAGAGAGTACAGTAGAAGCCAAAAAGTTGGAAACCCAATAGCCTCCAACCTTAAGAGTAATGTATAGGGAATCCCAGCACTATTTGGCCTTAACCCGGTTTCCAACTTTATGGGGTTTACTATAACTGTGTTCAGAAGCTTGTTGTTGTAAAGCCTAGGGCTTTAGGGCCTTAGGGTTTGGGGCTTCGCGACTTAGGCTTTACGGTTCAGGGCTTACTGTAAGGGGTACCTGGGGGGTCTAAAAAAGGGATCCGATGAGGGCATGAGGAGTCGTTAGGTCTTGCATCAAGGCACCACCACCACCCTGCTTTTAGCAGGGCTCGTGACAACTGTGGATGTGCATAGTAGTAGTAGTAGTAGTAGTAGTAGTTGTTGTTGTCGTCGTCGTCGTAGTAGTAGTATAGTAGTAGTCGTCGTCGTAGTAGTCGTCGTCGCCGTAGTAGTAGTAGTAGCAGGAGTAGTAGTAGTAGTAGTAGTAGTAGTAGTAGTAGTAGTAGTATAGTGCTGAGTGGCAAGAGTGCCTCTTTGGAAGTGGAGGCGGATGCATCCATTGAGTCATTGAAGGACCGCGCCCAGAGTGCCTTGGCGGTCCGGAGCAGGGAGCGGCTGCTGAATTCTTCTGGAGAGGTCCTTCATGAAGCGACCCTCCTAAGCGAGCACGATCACGGAAGCGAAGTTGATGAGTGAAGACGTGCTCACTCTGCACGTGAACCAGGTCCAGCTTAACGCCATTGGACCAGACGGCCTGTTCTCTGCGTTCGCCTCACTCCTGGGTGATCTGTGGTCACGACGGTGGCGACAGCAGTGCGGTACAGGATCAGCTGCGAGATGTGCAGCAGATCTCTGGTGGTGCATGTGCTGCCATCCTGGCTGATGGATCTGTGCTCACCTGCATGGTGGGGGAGTCTGGTGGAGACTTCAGTGCCATACAAGATCAGCTGCGAGATGTGCAGCAGATCCAAGCTTCTGATTGCGCATTTGCTGCAATCCTGGGCGATGGATCTGTCGTTACCTGGGGTGATGCCGGCAGTTGTTGCAATCCTGGGTGATGGATATGTGGTCAACTGGGGTAATGCCGACTATGGTGGCGACAGCAGTGCCGTCCAGGAACAGCTGAAGAGCAGATCCAGTCTTCTGGTGGTACATTTGGCGGCGCATTCGCCGCAATCCTGCGTGATGGATCTGTGGTCACTTGGGGTCTCTCCGTCTGTGGTGGTGCCAGCCGTGCGGTGCAGGAGCAGCTGAAAGAGTGTGCAGCAGATCCAAAGATCGCAACGTGTATTTGATGCGAACGGCGTTCAATTTGAATCTAAAGGTTCGAAGTTTTTCGCGTCTTTTCACCACGGTCAACAAGGATCATTTGCTGCTATCCTGGATGATGGATCTGTGGTCACCTGGGGCGAAGCCGGCTGTGGAGGCGACAGCAGTGCCGTCCAGGAGCCGCTGAGGAATGTGCGGCAGATCCAGGCTTCTGGAGGGTGCATTTGCTGCCATCCCGGGTGATGGATCTGTGCACAGCTGGGGTAATGCAGAGTCTGGTGGCGACAGCAGCGCGGTACAGGATCAGCTGCGAGATGTGCAGCAGATCCAAGCTTCTGATTGCGGATTTGCTGCAATCCTGGGTGATGGATCTGTGGTCACTTGGGGTGATATAGACTCGGTGGCGACACAGGATCATCTGACGCGGAAACGTTAACAGAAAGAAACACAGGGTTGAGAGCTCCCTGGTTCCCCTGACTTGTTGTCAGGCCCTCTACAGGGCGTGACAACAATAGCCTTAAACTTTAGCACCGCTCTGAAAAGTAAGCCGGGAAGAGACTCCAATATCCCTTGATTAAGGAATATTCCTTAAATCATATTAGGGATCCTACTATAATTTAAGGTACATTCCTTAATTACGGGATATTGGAGTCTCTGGGTTACCAATCCCCTGTAGAGACCGAAAACCTAGGGAAGCCCTGCACCTGGAAGCCTCAAAACGCCTTCAGTCCCCTGCTTTGGAGTCGGGGGACTTGGTAAGTAGCTCTTTTATAGAGTTATAAGTATGATAACCCCAATGTTGTATAGAGTTATAGATCGTTTATAGAGTTCTACCCTAAGGGTCCAAAGGACTTAATAATTAGGTACTCGGGTATGGGATAGTAGTTATGTGGGTTACTATTTCTGAGAGCATATGATAATTGGGTACTTGGACCCTTGGGGATAAGTATTTTAGCCCCAATTTTGATCCCTGTTACGGTACTTATAACTCTACTTATTTCCTACTTACAGCGTCCCCCGACCCTGCAAGTGAACACACACTATGAGAACGCCTGCCTTACGCAATTAAGCACCCGACCTCAGCGCCTTAGATGTAACAAGTGTTTTTTGGAGGCTCGGGGATCTAGCAAGTTGGCTATATTAACCGGTGATCACTTAATGGAACGATAATTCAAAGTAGGGTGTGAAAACGTCCCCTCAACTCCCCTACTACATATAAAGAAAAATATCAACCATAATAACAATAAGAAGAAGGACGATACCAATACCAATATAGTACCAATACTAATAAAGCCGGGCATGCCGGCGGCCGACATGAAGCTTTGGTATCATTCGTGGTTCGCGGCGGTTTATGGTCTAGGGTTCTGGGTGTGGGGGTGTACCGTATGGGTTTTAGGATATTAGAGTCTTCAGCTACTCCAGTCCTATGTAATTTGTAGTTTGGTTTTGGCTGGTGAGTCTATCTTTTAGGTGGATGTTTGACCTAAGATGTTTGACCTAAGAATCCGGCTTCATGAACCTACGCCAGTAGGCCTTGAACCCTAAACCTCTGAACCCCTAAACCATAAACCTCACACCCTAAACCCTACGCTGCTCAGGCTTCCATGATCATCTCCGAGGGGCTTGCAGATCACTTCGCAGGTGCCGAAAGCCTAGTTTAGATATCGATTTGGGGTCATGTCTATTTTCCCGTATTGTTTAGATGGAGCCCTGGCATTAACTAATTTTGGGGGCTGTTGACATCGACACCTGGTATTTTAGAGGCAGGGAGAATTAGCAATACTATAGGGGCCTTAATAGTTACCTATGCTATTTTGGGGGTTCCTTATTATGGGCCCCAAAACCCTATTCTAATTATTAAGGCCCCTATATATTGTCGATTTGGTGTCATTTATATTTTCCCGTGCTGTTCATAGAGAGCCCTGAGCTTAACTAGCTTTGGTGGCTATTGGCATCGACACCTGGTATTTTAGAGGCCGGGATAATTACCAATACTATTCCTTGAGTTCCTTGTCATGATTAAGGCCCCTATACTGCTCGGGGAGGATCAAGGGCTTATTACAGGGGCCTTAAAAATTAGAATAGGGTTCCTTCAAGGGGTCCTTTAAAGGGTACCTCAGAAGCAAAGCACCCGACTCGGGCGGCAATTGCTGCGATGCCTCCGAGACAGGCGGCACAGTCTGCAGCGACGAGTCAAGCTCCAACGGCCCTTCCAAGGGTGCCGACGATAAGGAGACCAGCAGTGCCCCGCACGAGCTGCCGCAGGCGAAGGACGAGCAAACGGTGGAGACCGCGCTCGAGGCTGCACCAGCACCGGATTAGAGGGAGCAATGCTGGAGTCAACAGAGCACCTCGACAGAGGGAAGCTGCCCAGCCTGGAGCTAATGGAGGTACAAGGCTCCCACGACAAAGAGGGGCCCATTGACTTGGATGCCTCGCCTAGCTCTCTGGCAAAAGGTGCAAAGAAAGAGGACACCCAGACACAGCCACGACGAACAAAGGAGGCGGTTGCTGCCATGCCCCCGCATCGGGCCACCGAATATGCTGAGCCGGCCCAGACTTCGCCCAAACCTGAGGCGACAACTTCTTCTGACGGCCCCTTCAAGGGAGCCAAGGATGTGCTGCCTGCCAAGCCACCCACCATGTCAACACAAGAGATGCCCAGAGAGCCCAATACCCCTTATTTTAAGGAATATAGCTTAAATCATAATATGAAGCCCTATATGATTTACGCCATATTCCTTAATTAAGGGGTATTGGGCTCTCTGGATGAATCTTGGCTGGGAGGTCACCGCCAAGGGCAGAGGAAAAATGGCCAGTGGAGGTCCCCACCAAGGCCGAGCCTCAGCCTGCACTAGGCGGAAAGAGGGGATCTATCTTAATGTAGGGGCCTTAATAATTAGGGTTTAGGGTTTAGGCTAGAGGGGATCTATCTTCATAATTAGAAAAGGGTTTCCATTATGCGGTAATTATAACAAGGAACCCCAAAATAGTATTGCTAATTACTGAGGCTCCTATATTATAGGATCTCATTGGGGCTTTAGTGGTTGAGGATCTAGAGACTCAGTCGATATGGTTCAAGCACCTTACTTGGGGCAAGAAGCGGTTATGTTCTAGCTGTAGCTACCTTACGCATGCCCAGTTTTGTTCGGTCCCTTCGGCTATAAACACTCTAATCTGCCTTCTTTGATAACGTCTTAGGGTCTTAGCCTTTAAATGGTTAAGAAGCGTGTGACAGTTCCAGCCGTGATGAGGGGCAAAGGGTCCCAATACAATTGTTTGCTGCCAGGATTACTGCCACAGTCAAAGCTATCAAGCAGAACTGACAGTCAAGGTGACACAGTTCCCTAAACCCTAAACCCGGGCTTAGCCCTCAAGGTTCGGTATTTGGGAGTTCGTCTTTTGAAGTCCGATGTCCCCACTTTAATAACAGAAACCTGTAGAATCCACAAGCTCGACCCGTATTCTTTACAACAGAAACCACATCAAACAAACAAGCATGCATGAGAGTATTGACTAATGTAAATAGCAACCACAACAATAACGACAACCATGACAACTATGACAACAATGACAGCAATGACAACGGTAAAATGATTACAGTATTGATAGTAATCATGGCAGCAAGTATTAACAATAATCTTCGGAAATGAAGACATCATCATAGTTAAAATTCTATAAAGTAGTGATAACAGGAATAGCATAACTGAGTAACAACTATAAAAAAAATATAAACACAACACGGTACGACATACCCACTTCTGAAGGAGATGCTGTGATTGTCGTCGATGGGACCGACACGGTCACGCAGGCAGCTCTTTGCAAACCAAGCCTTCTGGTGAGTTGAGGCTCTTGGGCATTAGGGTTGGTGGTTTAGGATTTAGGATGTTCGGCTTAAGTCGGATCTAGGGGTTTAGGGTTTAAAGATTTGAGGCTTGAAGGTTTTAGGCTCAGGAGTTCAGGACTTCGGATTTACAGAGTAGCTGAGTAGGTATCCTTTAACTTTATGGGGCTTATATCATCCTACCATAATTGAAAAGGTCACCCTTTTTGGGGCTAGGGTGCTCAGCCCCTGAGTGCATGGATTCGGGGCTTGGCTTGAAGCTTTGTTGGGCATTTTCTCTTCATGGGAGTTTCCGAAAATTAGGGGTACATTATTTTGGGGTCCTTATAATATGGATCCTACTATTTAGGGGACTATATTAGGGTCCCCTATTTTTTGGAAACTCCCTCATGTTTTCGGACGGAAGGACCCTGCTATCCAAGACTTCTTCCTTGTAGCTGAGTGAACACTTTAAAATTTTGGGATAATATTCCCCACTATAAGACTGAAAGTGTACACTTTGGGGGGCTTATGAACTCAGCAAGTAAGTCTTTGTGGTCTTCTTTGATCCTGACCTTAGTAGCTCAGAGTACACTTTGCACGTTTGGGAGGGGGGGGGGGGTTTATAAGATGAGTATCATTTACATTGTTGGTTGATGATACAATTCCCCCTAATGGGAGAACCTGATAAAGACACGCCGATA
>BGNK01000949.1:0-14081 GCA_003297005.1 Symbiodinium sp. clade A Y106 | reverse complement strand
ACCCCCTTCCACTTCAGTTCTGAGGTTGCGTGAGGCGTTCGTTTGGGGAGGCTCCCTTTTTTAGTACCCGCTAGCTCAGTATACCTTAAGCCCGAAATACCTGCAAAGCCCCCAAGACCTCAAACGCCCAAAGCCCCTGAACCTACTTAGACCCCCCATGTACCCTCCAATGTCGTAAAATTAGCCCATTCTAAAGGACCATAAGGGCTCGGGTCCTGGCAGGGATAAACCTTGGATACTGCCCCCACTGAGTAACAGTTGAAGAATACTCATAATGTAGATACAGGGGGCCCATAATATAGATATATGAGGCGCTTCATAATAATGGCCGTATTATCGATTGTTACTGTATGGGGGGCCGGACCCATGTTTAGCTCCAATCCTTCTCCCTGTCAGATCGCCCCGCGGCTTGCATCGCCTGGGTCTGCCACCTGGGCCGTGCCTTGGCAGCTGAATGGGCTACCTGGACCCCCCAACTACCCTCTAATATACTCTAAATACCCACTATTAAGGACTATAAGGGCTCTATTCATGGGCACTTGGGGAGTCCTGGTAGTGTTTAGGGTTTAAGGATTAGGGTTTAGGGTTTAGGGGCGTACTTTACACTTGTGGGGACATTTTTGTTCTACTCCTCTAGAGAGCCCTTAAACCCTAGCTAGCTCAATGGGCATACTTTGCACTTATGGGGATCTTTTATGGAGCCTCTAAACCCTAACCCCTGAAAGCCTAAAACCCTAAACTCTCAAGTTGTTGGGGCTATCTGAATGTGCTTACGTTGCACTTATAGCCCCTAAGCCCCCCTAAAACCCAAAGACAAACCCTGACCTTTTTGGGGCTCAGGAACTCGGTCACTAAGGTGCAAATCTCCCTTTCGGACATGGAGATTCCGAACCAGCCCAGCGGCCGGGCGGTGTGCGTCAGGGCTTTAGGGTTTGGGGCATTGGGGCTTGGTTTAGGGCCCGGAGTAGGCCCTTATTCCCTTTTTTAGGGTGTAGGTTACCTTATAACTTATAACCCCCTTGAAACCAAAAAGGGCACCCTTTTTATTCCTAGGTTCCTCTTAGATCTAGTTTAGGAGCGGCCTTAGGGTTTAAAGGTTTAGGGCTTATGGCCTAAACAAGCTTAGGGCCTTACATCTTTGGTCAATCCTGGAAAGTTTAAATGGGCCCGCGTATTGAAGAAATAGAAGTAATGAGCAATATTTTTTTGGGGTACTCCTTTTTAATTAGAGTACAACATATCCCAAAACCCGAATCTAAGTATTCAGGCAACAAAGGTTCAACGTACCTGCTGTTATAGCTGCCGCCCTTAGGGTTTGCGCAAGAATCCGCGGACAACGTCCACAAAGGTTCCACTCTTGCTTGGAGAACCAGCTACCTTGCCAATAACATCTTATACTTGAAGCATCTTGGGACTTAGTAACTTGGTTTATGATTACTTACGATAACTCTGGCTATACTTACTGATAACCCCAATTAAAGTATTCATAACCTTAGTTACTAAGTCCCATGATCCTCCAAGTAACCCTATCTGCTAAGTCTGCTATGCCCTAAGTCCTAAACCCTAAACCCTAAACCCAGACCGTAAATCCCAAAAGCCAAGTGTTGGAGGCGCGGAGGGTAAAGAAGACCTCACTGGCTCCCTTCGTCAAGCCATGGAAGCCTCTCGGTGGCAATTTTTAAGGGGCCTAGATAAATGCCCATACGAATTTGGTGGTTTTGGGTTTGGGGGCTAAAATAATTACCAGTTTATAAGCGGCCTAAATACATGCCCAGGGGGTTTAGGGGTTGAGGGCTAAAATAATTTCCAATTCCATTTTCTTATTATAACTATGGTATAATATATACCAAAACCGCCTTCTAACTACTACTTAGGCCTTTGTAGTAGACGGCTTCAACAAGGGACGTTCTGGCCGAACGGTCTCTGAGAACCTGGGCTCGGGCTCGTGGGTGATATCATGGCTAGTACTTGTTATTGTTCGATTCTTATTGTTATTGCTACTATTACTAATGTTAGTATCATTAGTATCATTAGTATTATTAGTATTATTCGTATTACTAGTATTGTCATCGTAGTTTTATTGCTAGTAGTAGTCTTATTGTTATTCAAGGGTCGCATCGGGTTTCAGTTTAGCCTTGGAGCCGACGACGCAGAGGACACAGGGCAGGGTTTGGGGTGGTTTAGGGTTTAGGGTTTAGGGCTTTGTTCAAGGATAATCTGGGGATTTCAGTGTGTTTGTAGTTTCAGGGTTTGTATTTGGGGTTATGGGACCAAGAAGACGGGTAACTCGCAGATGGCTGCGGGTCCCCGCGCTGCTAGGATTTCTGCTGCTGCTGCTGCCACAGCCCCTTTGCTATGCAAGGACGCCAACACTTGCGACAACACATGTATTGCTCGTGCTGCTGCTGTTGTTGCTGCTGCTGCTAACCCTAAACCCTAAACCCTAGACGGCCTTCCAAACTGAGGCTCTCCGCGACAAGGGCGTGAGCACCCTTGCCGTCGGCAGCCGGGGTGGAAACGGAGACAGCGAGGTGGGGATGCCGATGCCACGCATGAAAGGCCGCTCAGTGATTTCGGGGTTGCAGATTTCGGGCGTGGGGTCTCGGGTTTCGAGGGTGTGCGGTGTTCAAGCTGTGACGTTCGGTGATCCCTTAAGGTGCCTCTGCAAGAAGCAGGCTGATAAGGCGCCTCTTGAATAGTTACAAATGCTGTTCTTCATGGTTCCTGAATGTGAATAGAGCATGATATACCGTCCTTCACCCCAGGTGCTTGCAACTGAGCATGACATATATATCTTCCTGAATAATTTTCTCCCAAATACCTTCAGAAATCACTCCAGGTGCTGGCAACTGCAGCTCTCGGCGCTCTCCTGGACGTGTTCGGCGGGACCGCGCCGGCTGAGCGCAGCAAGAAGGCGGATAACTCGTAGTCGGTGCTCCGGCATTATGCTTGAAGGATCATGGGACTTAGTAACTAGAGTTCTGAAAGGGGTTTAGGGTGCCCTACCAGGGAGACCGAGGAGCAACATGAAGCAAAATCCTAGTAGTAGGGTAGGTAACCTTTGCCCTTTTTGGGATACTATAACCCTAAACCCTAAACCCCTAAACCCTAAACCCTAAAGCGATAACCCTGTCATCTTCCCCATATACTCCCAAAGGTTAACCTTTAGTTCCCCAGGATACTCGACCAGTAGGAAAATCATTTGCGAAACCGAAAGGGCCGCGAGAACAAGATGCCCAATTTCTCCTGAACTGACTCGGGGTCCGTTGAGGGTTCTTCGCAGGGTTCTATACGGATTGCTGTTGCCGTTTAGTACAGCTTGCCTAAAAATTGGAACAGGGTTTGGGGGCTATGGCTTCTACATTATATCAACGAGAACTAAGGTAGACCATTCTGGCTACCATTCTAGTTGTTCTGGCCCTTATGCCCACAACCCTAAGCCACACTTTCAATTCGCAAAGCTTGCTTTAATACCCTGTAACTACACGCTCATGAGCCAATGACAAACCCCAGGAGCGCCCATCACCTTCAACCCCTAACCAAAACGCCCCCAAAACTCTACACTCTGAAGTCCTAAACTTGGCCGAAACCACAGCAACCACGATGGCAGCTGCAGGAGCAGAAGCCCATAGAGCTTCACTTCGTGGTGTCTTGGGCTTTTGAATCGACAATGTAAGTAATATAGGGGCCTAAATAATTACCAACATTAGTTTGGGGGTTCCTTCTTATAAGTGTAGTAGAATGGGCCCCAAAACCCTATTCTAATTGTTAAGGCCCCAATAGTAGGTTGTAAGGGTTTAGAGTTCGGGCTTAGGGTGCAGATTTTCGGGCTTAGGGTGTCGGGTTTTGTGGGTTTTGGGTTTGCGGGTTTAGGGTTTTTGTGTTGCACCGGTGTCGTCAGTACCCCAAGTGGGGTTATCTCATCTGCAACCGTACTGATAGCCTGCTCAGACACTAGGTCCCCCTGAGCCGCCAATTGGGCTTCTGATTGAGGGTGTTTGGGCTTCGTGTCTGGGATGTTAGCTAGAAATATTGAGTTCTGCAGGTTGTGCATCTGGGGTTTTCAGTGTTTTCCAGCTCGCAATATCGTAAACCCAATGCAAACATTGAGACGCCCTTAAATCACCACCCAAAGACCTGCGGAAGCCCTTTCGTAAGGCCGCAGCATGTACTCTATAGGCAAACCCCCACAAACCCGAAAGTCTGAACTCCAAAAGCCTGGAACCTAAACCCTGAACCCCGAAACCCCTAAACCCTAAACCGCTGAACCCTCTTGCTCAAGCCTGTCCTTCTCTGTCAACTCTTCTCCGGCACTCCTCCGCAATGGCCTGGCAGCCCCTTCCTTCACTGGCAGCTGCAGTCAAGCTGGGCGAGGACCGAACGGCGGTACAGGAGTTGCTGGCGCGGACACACCAGACCAACAAGACGGTGCACTCCGTTCCCCTTCAGGAGTTACCGCCCGAACTTCAACTCGCCTGCGCCGCGAAGTTCGGGGAGGCTTTCTCCTGGAGCCAGGAGAAAGCCCTGGCACAGTGCCAGGGCAAGCACGTGCTCGCTGCCGTCATCCCGGTGGGCCTCATCCTTTCGCACCCGACAGAGGGCTCAATGCACATTGAGCACCTCGGGGTTGCGAAGAATTTCAGGCGCCAAGGCGCGGGCAAGCAGCTCACTGCCACGGTTGAGTCTTTGGCGGGCGACCTCGGCCACGCCACGCTCACCCTCGTACCACGGGATGAGAAGTCCGCCACGAGGCCACGACGATTGGGGAAATCCCTATGCTGCTTGGCGATCTTGCTACGGGGCGGAGCTGTGCATGCAGGACCCCTTGCTAGGCGACGAGGCACAGGAGGACGTGCCCGAGGAGGACTTTCAGATGTCAGCCTCGGCTGCAGTCTTTATTCCCAATCAAAACATCGAGTGGGGCGAGGTGGCGGCACCGCCACGAGGCCACGACGATTAGGGAAATGTCTATGCAGGGCACCATGCCACGCTCTGCCCATGGGCCTGGCCTTCGCCCCCCGGACATTCCTGGGCCTGATTCCAGCGTTGCTGCAGTTGCTCTCCCTGTCGAAGTGATGATTGATGGCACACGGCTGAGCCCTTCACGTTTAAATGGTTGCCTGCGCATATGCCATCCCTCTGGATCTGGATGATGGCCCCGACGTCGACCGGAGTCGGGTCCGACAGGGTGCGAATCCGGCTCACAGGCAAGCACCAATCAGATCAGGGCTTCGGGTTTAGGGTTTAGGGTTAACCAGCTCCCAAACATCAGCTCGACACTTCTTAAGCTACACGTCTTCAACGTCATCTAAAAACCGTAGTTTACAACACACAGCCGATGCTGCCGCTGCCCGCTCACCCGCTGGCTTGCTGCCGCTCAGCTGCTGACTTTGCGGCATCGACACTCACTCAGGCCGGCCTGGGGGGAAGGGAAGCTTGCTTAACCATTCCTCAGTATGAGGGGACCACAGTTTTGGCAACCAGGACGCTGCGTCACTTTCATCGCAAGATTTCAGGTGAAGAACGTCAGGCACAGCGTCTGCCACACTGTCTACATTGCTTGACCACTTGAGTTCTCCTCTTGCATGGAGCATTTTCGGTTCCCACTTCCTAGACTCGTACAGTACTTCCTTCTTTGATTTCATGCCGGCATCCTTATTCGACGATGATCTTGCAAGCGTGCGGACCCCGACGCCGCTCGAGATGCCCCTTCGTTCTTGGGGAGGCACCCCTGAGGACGGCGATGGAGAGACTTCTGCAGCCACACAGCATTCTGCAGCCACACAACATTCACGGACTACTGACAGCGACTCTGGTGAACAAGATCATCGCACATGCCTGGATGCATCCAGCGTAGCCCCGACATGGCCAAGTCCTTTCGGTTTCCCGTCTCATGCCTTGCCACAACATGGGACGAATGACTGTGAGGCAAGAAGCCGTCATGCTAACATTCATCAGGAAGGACGTGCTTATTGGCCCTTGCGAGGTTATCCTCGCACGCACTACACGTGCAGCTTGGAGACTTCTTCCTCATCTCTGCTCACGCCTTTGCAAATCTGGACTCAACTTTGCTTGCCGGGACAGTTGTCACGAGCTTGGGACCCTGAAGGGAATGGCGTGCCATCGCATAGGCCCTTCGCGGGCAAGGGCCTTTTGGCTGCAGCGTGCCTAGCCTGGCCAGCTGCCAGCGCGGCAAGAACCTGCTGCCATGTCGAGCATGTATGGAAGTGGTCACATTTTCAATAGGACTACTTTTCTACTACTTAACATCATCTTTACGACAGTGATTCCAAGCCGACAGTGGCGGGTGCTATGTAATTACTTGCACCTTCAACCGTATTATTGCATGCACTGTACAGATGAAGCTTGCCGTGACACGCCGTTTTGCAGGCTCCTTACATCCTACTTCGCAGGGGCATTTATGCAACCGAGGAGTTTGCCGTGAAACGTATTTTGTAAGCTTCTCTGCATCGAGCAAATATCTCTTGCTGGTCCACCGATTGCTGATCAGCTGACCACACTGCTAGGCAGCTTGGTACACAGGGGGAGCTTGAAGCCCCACAACTGCTGTCCTGGAAAATTGAGCTGCGCCCTCCAAAAAAACATCTGCGCCAAGCATTCCCTGAATTCTTTCTTGACCAATTAATACTTTCACCTATTGCCCATTACTTCCGCATCAGGTGGATGCCGAGCGCCAAGCATGCCATCGGCGGTACAGGAGTGACCAGACAGACAAGGAGTGTTGTCAGTTTTTTGTGCTGGGGTGACAGAATCGCCCTGCGACCCAGTTTGGAGAACGTCTGAAGGTTCTGCAAACTGGCAAGGGGCTGTGTCCTGTGATAGCATTGAAACCATCCAGACATGCTTGTTGCCACACTACTCGTCGAGCACAGAGAAACCCCACCTGCCTTGAAGCATGCTCCCGACGACACCGTACACGTATGGCTTACGATGCACATCATCTTCCCAAATCCGACTCTTTAGCTTCATGCTCTCAGAGACTTTGAGCAGGACTGCTGCCTGCCACGCTCCTGCCACGGCCGCGACTGGTGACCACTGCGGGCAACTGTCTGCGTGATGCATCTTTCGCCTGCTTCAGGTGCCACTTTCTGTGATACACTGTTTCAGTGCTCGTTTTTGTTCGCCTTCCTGTTTGCACGACTAGAGGAGATGCCCAAAAGGAAGCGTCGGACCAAGGCTGCTGTTGGGGCCATGACACTGGCCCTTGCATAGTACAACCTGGAGACCTGTCGTGCATCAGCATGGACAGGACCTCAGCCGGCCGCAGCCTGCCAAGGCAACAGCAGCGACGTGGGAGGATGGGTAGTTGATTGCAGCTTGTGGCTTGCCCGCAGTATTGTCCAGTATGTCTGATTTGTGGGTCTCTCTCTCTCTCTGTCTCTGTCTCGCTCCTCCCTCCCTCTCCCTCCCTCCCTGCCTCTCGGTAAAGTTGTCCCGCAGACACGGACTTGCTGCCCCAGTAATGCCTTCTCTGGGCTGCGAACAGGACCCTGGCCGCGAGTAGATTGTGCTGCCCACGGCCGCGGCCTCGTGTTGGCGACGGCCGCGGCCTCCGAGGCGCAGCACCCAAAGCCGCTAAACCTTGAGCCCTAAAGCCAGACACCAGGCCTGCTTAGGGTCATAGCGACGTTGCGAGGTTGTCTTGCAGACCCGGACTTGCTGCCCCAGTAGTGCCTTCTCTGACAGGACCCTGGGCGCGAGCAGATTGTGTTGGCGACGCCCGCGGCCTCCGAGGCGCAGCACCCAAAACCCCTAAACCTTGAGCCCCAAATCCAGCCAGAAACATGCAGGAGATCCCAAAGATTGCTTCATCGTGAGTCTTATAAACGTGCAGCTACTTACGGGGGACATCATGCTGAGCTTGTACATTTGAGTCTGTTGTTGACCTCAGACTTCGCATCTGCATCTGGTTGGTGCTGTTCCGCTATGCCATGCCCGCGTTGGCTCAGATGGTTGCCTTTCGACTTAGTCTTTGTCTGTGCTTATTTGCATAGGCTCTGTGGTGAGGTCTAACGTATGAGACAGAAGTACGACTCTGATCCGCTTCGACTATTTTCAGATCCGACTCATGTGAGCCGATCCACGGGTTGTACTGATCCACTTCTCTGAACCGATACGCCCTCCAACCGGACGATGAGCTGGACCAGGATGACATCCCGACGCCGGTCCTCAACCCGCTACCAGGGGCCGCCGCTGTGCCGCATGAGCTGCTGCACAACGCACCAGCCGCTGTGGCCCCAGATGCTGCAGTGGTTGCGGAGATGGACCACATTGCGCTGAACTTTGATCAGTACCAAACGGTCTATTCGGAGTGGGTGGCCGGGCGCCTTTCCTCGGATGAAGTGGTCCGACAGCACGGTCGTCCCGTCCTGGAGCTGATTGAGGGCCAGTGGGCTCTCTCGGCAGACGACACCCTTGCCGTGGAGGCTCGAGTCCAAACACTTGCGCCTGTTCCCTTGACGGCTGTGGATGTGGCATCTACGGGCCCCGACTTGCAGGAGGACAGCCAATCCGACGTCCTCACAGTGCCCTGTGCTCCTGGATCATCCTCTACCTCGTGCCTGAGCTCGGTGTTTCCGCTTCAAAAGCCGGTCACGGAAGAGGCCTGGCAGACCTTGTTGCTTTGGTGGAAGGCTGGGACTGTCGGTGATGATCGTGTCCGTGCTCAGTTGGGGGAGGATGCCGTGGTGGAGCTCTACCGACGCATGCGTGCCTACCTGAACAGAGATTTGGCATGGGAAGAAGACCGTGGACGATGTGAGGGCCGAGCTGCTCCAAGGAGTGATGATGCTGGCTCCTCTGCTTGCGAAGGGTTGTGACACTCAGGCATACGACAGGTGACTGATGGTTGTGGGCGTCTGACAAGTCTGGCTTTCCTCGACTACCTGTCTGAGGGGTGGGGTTTGTTCTTTGATGAGCCTCATGGGTGGCCATCTCTCCTGGCCTACCGGCCTTCTTAGGAGTCGCAGACTGCAGCCTCTTGGGAAAAAGGAGTTTAAAAAAACCCTGAACCCTATCGTCTGACGGAAACGCTTCTTCAAGGTTGAAGGTCCTCCGACGGAGATTCTTCGCTGCCGCGATGCGGTTGAAAAGGCCGTTGCCAAGCGCAGTCAGCTGGTCTGCATTCACCCGCAAAACCTAAACCATCCTAAACCCTGAACCATCCTAAACCCTGAACCATTCTAAACCCTGAACCATTCTAAACCCGAAGCACTCCAAACCTTAAACACATACCCAGGAGCACTCAACCTTGCCCCTACATGCTTTTTGTCAGGAGTGGGAGGTTGGAATAGTAGCCGTAAAAGAGCAACCCTACAAGCCCTAACCCTAAACTCAGGTTGGGGATGTTTAGGTTGTATTTAAGAGTGCGAGGTTTTTGGTGGTTTAGGGGTTGAGGCGTTTTCAATGGGAGTTTGGGAAGAATGTACTTGTAATCCTGGATGTGTCTACATACGCACCATGTCCACTCCACTGTCTCACATGAGCTAGGGGGTTCCGAGGCTCAAGTATGACGTGCGCGAGTATCCACAGCTATTCGGGACTGGTTGGCATTCTGGAAGCTCGAAGCCTGGACATAATGACTAATGCCCAGCCGGCATAGTCCTGATCCTCCTCTTTTTGAGGACCCGAATATCTTTTGAGATCCCTCTTATGCAGAATCCAATGAGGATCCCCTTTAGGAGTACTTCTAACTCTACTTAGTACCTACTTACGAAGTCTCCCGACCCTTCAAGTGGAGGAAGCTCAAGTTCGGCAAGAGCGGACAAGCAGTATCCCTCCAGTGCACGACGGCTTCTGCAGAGTGCGATCCTGCATGGCGTCTACGCGTAGGAGACCTTCAGAATATGGATCCTGGATAGCAGAAATACGTACTCCTGCGGTTGATGACATAAATCCTGCAGTATGTTAAGGACCCTAACGGATGGGAATAATGGCATACTCCTCATTATGGGAAATGCAGGGCTTATATCATCAACCGTACATCATCCATCGACTCAACCTGGACCCCTAGTTTGACGAAGCTCGTGGACCCCACGCCCCATCGATGTCTTCAACACATCCTTGATATCTTTGGGATACACCCCGGGCCGAGGTGATGCCGGGTTCATCAACGCCATGAGGCTCGGGTTGTAGTAGCCTTGAAGGCTTGAAGTCGTATGAGGATGGGGGATGAAGGTGACCTGGTTTTCATGAAAGTAACGAACCCTCGATCCTGAACTGATTGAAAACCAAGCTTTCTGTGTGTTCTGGAATAAGATGCACTGCTTGAGTATTGGCGCGCCCGCGGTTTTGCGGGTCGCCTAAACTGCAGAATGTGGGCAGTTAGTGGCAGGATCCACTCATATTCCCCAGGATAGTTCTACTATCGTGTACCTCCAACCTCAAGAAGCCCTTAGAAATGGCGCCAACCCGAAGCCCAACAAAGCTGTAACAAAACCTTACCTCCTGAAACGCAAGAAGACCTTGAAAGCAATAAACGCGGCAATCCTCCAAGAAACCTGGGTGGATGGCCCTTCGTTAGTTTAGGGTCCCAAACTCGGGGATCTACAACTGGGTTGCTTGGGAGGGTCTGGGCTAAGCTGGACCCTGAACCCTAATCACTCATCCCTAAACCGTAAAACAATCCCTCATTCCTAAACCCCAAACCCCAAACCCCCCAAAGAAAACCTTCAAGACGCAGGGATGCAGGGCAGGCAGATGGACCGGCCTGGCTCACTGAGGCGCCGCGGCACATGCTGGCTTTGCTCGTTTTGTTTTTTGTAAGGGGGGCGGGACGGGGGGTGTAGGTTTAGGGTTTAGAGGTTTAGGGTTTAGGGAAAAGGTTTTTGCTGTTTTTGGAACAGGTGGACCTTTGAGATCTTTAGGCTTCGTTGTCCTGGGGTGTGCGGGGGGAGGGGAGGGGGGAGGGAGGGGGATTTTGGGTGCTTCGGGTTTAGGGCTCGCTTTGGGTGGTTTTACGGCTTCGGGTTTCGAGCTTTTGGGTTTGTGTGCGCACGGTGCATCGAGTTCAGGGCTTAGGGTTTAGGTTGAGGGTTATCTAACAGTCTTAGATTGCATGGTTTGAGCATTTAGGGCCTAGGTGTCGAAGTTTTTGCAAGAAGCCCTTCGACTCAACTCTAAACCCTCAACCCGAACCGCCACGCCCAAGATCGTCCAACCTGAGTTGCTCTCGACAGGGCTTGCTGTCGCAGCTGAAGGGCAAGAAGGGTGGCAACAGCACATCTGGCTGGAGGCCGTTTCGGTGTTGGATTCCTAAACCCTAAACCCCAAACCCCAAAGTAGTGTTGTCCGTTTGGTTGGTGGTCTGGAGGCAACGGCTAAAAGACACGAGGGTCAAACAAAAAAAAGTAAGGGTCCGTTTATGAAGGCATCCTGGATCCCACCATAATCACACCCCTAACCTCTCGACTTCCCAGAAGCCCAGGGTTGAGGGTTGCAGGGCTCCGAGTTTTTTTAGGTTAGTAGGGAATGGAAGAATGGTAGTAATAGTAGTTATAATTGTACCCCATTCCTCCATTCCCTACTAACCAAAGGTAAGTTGGTGGACCCAGGCCACCAGACCCCAACCTCAAACTCGCCCTCAGCCGTACACCCTAAGCCCTCGGCTCACTCCTGGCAACCTTCAACCCTGCACCCAGCCAGAAGCTCTTGAACCCTGGCCCCAAACCCGCCGTCCCACAGGCGGAACCTCATGAACCATGGCCCAAGAAATTCAGAACTTCCAGACTTTTTTTTTTCGGACCGGCCAGGAAACAGCTGTCGGAAGACGGTGCCATGCGGGGCATCATGCGGCGTGGCCCCAATGTCATTAGAGGTGGTACGATCCCCAAACGGGATGATGCATGAAGGGCTTCTTTGAAGCCCTAAATCCGAAGCCCTTGTCAGGGAAGGGTTTGGGCGAGTAGACTTCATACAAACCTTATCGGGCTCAGTTGGGGGTGAAGAATGGAGGGCCACCATTTAAGGGAGGGTTTGGGCGAGTAAGCTTGATTAGGCCATAAATACCCTTAGTAGAGTCTAACTCTCAGCCGACATCAACCTAAGTACGAAGCCCCTGAGGCTGTTAAAATAAAATGCTGGGAGGATCAGGGGACTTAGTAGGTATGATTATAAACAAGTCTACTTGGCGCTACAGGCAGCGATAGGTGTAGCTACCTTGCCCATAACCTTAATAACATCGGCTGATCCTGCAGTTAGCCCGCAAGAACCTAAATGAGCCTCCTATCTGGGCAATAGGTTCCACGCAGCGCAAGACCCAGAGAGCCCAATGCCCCTTAATTAAGGAATATAGCTTAAATCAAAATATGAAGCCCTATATAATTTAGGCCATATTGCTTAATTAAGGGGTATTGGGCTCTCTGGGGAGCGGTCAGGCTGTTCAGGCTTCCGTTGGCACAGCCCCGCCCAGGGTGGTCTTCAAAAAGGTTCGGATGGAGGTTTGAAACTTAGTAGTAGAGTAGGTAACTTTTAACCTTTTTGGGGTACTATAATCCCTATATGATCCCAAAGGTTAACCTTTAGTTCCCCTAAGATATTGGACAGGTAGGGAAACTGCACCTAGCCGGAACTTGGGGCGGCCTTCCAGAAGTGCTACGACACATTCCTTGCAGAAGCATAGAACTTGGAGCGGCCTTCCAGAAGGGCTACGACACTGCCCCTGCAGATGCCGACGATGATGCGGGGGTCGACACGTCCCAGACCCCGAGCAATGCTTGCTGATCACATCCTCTCCTTGGCTGCTCTAGGTGGGACTGTCCAGATAACTCTGCTAGGGGCCTCATGATGCTCAATGGGTGGCTGCGAGGCTTTACCACGGTGGCTGAAGGATGAACTAGTAGGTTGAGGGCTGATGGTGTGATAAGGGTTGTAAGGTCCAGGCGATCGGCTAGGCATAGGCTGTATGCCTAGTGCTTCGGAAGTTACTTCGAAAATTCTGCTTTCCACTCTCCATCCTCTCTTTGCCTTTGGCGGCATCCTAAGGGCGTCACAGTTCCTGAAGCTGGCAGACGTGGTGAAGCAGGTCCTGGAGAAGGAGGAACTCACGGGCCTTTTCGAGCCCCTGAACTCTGGACCCGAAGCAACAGCAAGGTTCCTTAAACCTACCTTTGGTTAAAGTGAACCCCGGAAAGTTGGAACATGGTTTTTGGAGGATTAATGCTGGGATCCCCTATACTTACCTTAAGGCCATGAGGATATTGATGTTTCAACTTTCTGGCTTCTACTGTAGTAGGGAATGGAAGACTGGTAGTAATAGTAGTTATAATTGTACCCCATTCCTCCATTCCCTACTAACCAAAGGTAAGAAAAACATGCTAAAACCCTGAACCCCAGCCTGAAGTATCCTGACCATTAAAGTTAGGGTTTCTTGAATGATAGATTTAGTGGTGGAGTTCAGATTTAGGTTAAGGGAAGCACGTGAACCCTCAAGCTGCGTGCGTGGAAATTTCGCAAATCCATGCGACCGAATGTCATCGCGTTCCGAGTCGAACCATTAAAACTGCCATCAGAAATCTGCAGGACTCTACTCTAATTACCTGCGAACAGCCGAGAGCCGGAAAAGGTTCGAAAGCCCTCGAAACCCTTATTCCAACTATGAGCCAAGAGAGAAGATCCCTACAAACCCTAAACCCTAAACCGAGAGCCCATTAAAAAAAAAAACGAAAGCCCTTGTATACAAGCCTACAAAGCCCTCGAAGAGCCTCCTAAAGACGCTAAGTAACAACACGCAAAACCCTTGCATAAAGCGCTGTACAGCCCTGATAAGGAACCTAAACCTACCTTTGGTTAGTAGGGAATGGAAGAATGGTAGTAACAGTAGTTATAATTGTACCCCATTCCTCCATTCCCTACTAACCAAAGGTAAGGAAAGGTCTACTCTAAGTTCGTGCAAAGACAGGAGATCCCTGTACAAGCCCTTGTATACAAGCCCTTCAAGACTTCTACTCTGATTACTTGAAGGGGCGGGGGACTTAGTAAGTAGGTTATAAGTAGAGTTATAAGTGCCCTAAATGGAGTTACCCTAATTATAACCCTACTTATAACCAACTTACTAAGTCCCC
>BGNK01000948.1:169063-185251 GCA_003297005.1 Symbiodinium sp. clade A Y106 | reverse complement strand
GAGCTACCTGCACTCTTCCAACCGTCTAAGAGACACTGCACCATGCCGTGGAAAGGGCCCCTTCAATCTCGTGTTGTGCTAGTCGCTTTTACGCCCCGAGCACCAGCCGAGCTGAGAGCATCTGAGTTGCAGCTGCTAGACGAGTTAGGCTTTCGAGTGCCTCGTAGAACTAGGATACTGTAGATAACTGTTTCACGCTGTCTACAAGGGGGGAGTTGAGAAATCACGAGCCCCCAGGCCCTATTATGTAGATCATCATGAAGCAGTTTCACACCAAGACGTTACAACCGATTATTTGGCTCAAGACACAAAAGGAAGCGTTATCATAACTGTGTCTTGGTTTCCAGGTTTGCCCTGCAAATAACTGCCCGCAGCTGTTCAGCAAGTGCTTGCTCATGTTGTCACGAAAGTTTCTTTGCAGGAGCTTGAGTTGGAGTGAGTGTGGGGTGGTGGGGGTCAAACCGTCAAATCTGACGGAATCTTGGGTCTTTCAAGCGACTGCGGAGACATCAGTGGAGAAACATTGCCATGCAGCTGATGCTCATGATGCCGGTCCTTGCGGCGAAATGCATCAGAATCATCATGCAATCATGATGCTTGCTTCTACACCATCAGGTCGTGACTGTTGCAACAGCTAGACAGCTAGACGCTACCGCTGCTTCGCGAGCTTTCTGCTTGAGTGGGAACCGTAGTAGTACAGTAGCAGTAGTAGTAGTAGTAGTAGTAGTAGTAGTAGTAGGAGTAGTGGCAGCACTAGTACCTGTAGTTACAGTCGTAGTACAGTAGTAGTACAGTAGTAGTACGGTAGTAGTACAGTAGTAGTGCGGTAGTAGTGCGGTAGTAGCGCAGTAGTGGTGCAATAGTACAGTAGCAGTACATCACGTATCTGGAGCTGTTAAGCTGGGCTTTAGGGCCCCCTAATTAACATTCACACGAACGGCCGTACCGGGATGGCTGCTGCGAGAATGAAGAAAACGAGTGCCGCAACCATTGCATGCCGTTTAAGTATACACGCTTTGAGGAAACATGACAATGAGGCGTATAGTATCGACGTGTGTGTATGTGTGCGCGAAGGCTGGAGGGGTTCACTGTTGTGGCCATCGAGTAGCACAACGAGGTCTTGGCTTCGCTTTCTGCAGCATTTGTGGCTTCAGAAAGAGCTAGACAAGACTCTCACCCTCCGTGCAGCCTTACGCTTATGAGACGGCTGATGCACACAAAGACACGGAGATGCTGTACTGAATATAAAGTACAGCAGCATAGAAAATAAACCCTTATGCTTGGCTCCACAATGCGCTAAAGCCTTGCCTCGGAGACTGAGCCAAAGCGCTCTACCACTGGCGGGCTTGATATTCGTCGAAGGCTTCTCGGATCCTATTCAAGCAGCAGTTGTGATGCGACGTAAAGTTCTGCACCGAAGCAGCTTGGAGACTGGAGGCAATGCTCAGGAAGCAGCTGCGCACAGCGCTGAGCGCAAGGTTCCGTTGCACATCCTGCAGCCGCCTGCAAGCTGTCCTTAGACACGCCGCTTCAGGGGGAGGCTCGTTTGGATCCAGTGGAGCTTCCTTCTGCTGGCTTTTCTCTGCATGCTGAAGTTGTGGCGTGTGATCCACTTGTCTACTGGTACCTGCGCCTCTCAGCGCAAATTGCATGGCATGCCTTCGGGATACCGAAAATGCTTTGAAGTGCACGAAGCTGTAGCCGAAGGCGTCGATGCGGCTTCTGAAGCCCAGGAGGCTGCCAGAGTGGAAGGGAGCAGAGCGCTGGAAAGTTCTGCTTTGTGCTTTAAAGGCGAAGGCGGCGGCCGAGCAGGCGGAGGCCCAACGTCGGCTCTTCCAGGCCGGCAGCTGACGAAGTGAAGCCGCGAAGCCCGAGCTGTGGCCCTGAGCTCTGGGCTGGGCTCCTGGGCCCTGACTTCCTTAGAATTCTAATTCTAAGAGTCTTCTTCTTGCGGTGCAGGGTGACCATGCCTGACGGGACGGGGCGGGACGGGTATACGCAAGGGAGTGGAGGGAGGCGATGCATGCTGGAGGCGTCAGCTGGTGCGATGTCTCTTCACTATTGCCGAGACCATGGGATGAACAGCATCTCGCGGTTTCTGCGAAAAATCACCATTGACATGAGTCCTTCTGCTGCAAACTTCCGTGCGCCACGATGAGAGAGGGTGCTGTGGTAAAGAAGCGGCCGCAAGGTTACAGCTTCAGACATTGGCGGCGGCACCAGCGTGCTACGCGGCACTTGCTGCTGTGGACGCCCTCGATGACCAGCTGCACAGTGGGGGTCGTGAATTCTGACTCTAACAACGAACAGCGAATTCCCACGAGCCCTTTGAGTCCATCCCACTGAGGAAAATCTTAAAGTCTGACAACATACGTCGACTGGTTTTTCCGGATCTGGCCCTCATTGGTGCAACATCCAGCCGCTGGGGCTTCACATAGCGGCATAGCATCGACACGCAAAATCTTTCCTCGATCAAAACAATTATAGATACATTTTCGTCAGCGTGTCTCCGTGTGAGCCGGCGCTTCGGCTTGTCTTGCCCACACGGCGAAGAGACTTCAGCCGAGGTTTCGTCTGCTACTACAACGTCAATTCGGATTTGGTTGCAAGCATCGTTGGCCGAAGTCGCTATGATGCACTTCGCAAGTTTAAAAAGGTTCAGACGCCCCTTGACGATCCCTTCTGGTGGGCACAGCCGGGCGGGCGTCAGAAGCGGCACAAGGCTTCGACCTGGCTCTGCCAAGCTTGCTGTCCCTTCCGGCCGCTTGGCTGAAGGCACCCTTCGAGCAGGCCCCAGCCCGCCGCGCCGCCGCGGCCGCGTTTTGTGTTTTCGCTCCTCCTGAGGTCGAGTGCTTCACCTTGACTTCTGTGGCTTTGGGTTTGCTCGTGACACGGTAGATATTTCCAGAGTTCAATGCTGGCTGGCACTTTGCACTGAACGGGTTGCGGTGACCTCATTCGACTGCCCAGTGCATTGTTCTGAGGTAACCTTCAAAACCCAGACGAGCTATCAGCGGCTGCTTGAACCCTCAAAGTGGGAGCTGGTGATAGGCAGAACTGCTGCAGCTTCTCAGTCTCAGGTTTACCGAAGGTCGCTCACTTTGGGGTCTGCTCATCAATGAGTCCCGGGCGATGGCGAGCCGAATCATGGCGAGGGTGCCCTCGTCGACAGGCGGGCGGAAAGCTTCCCGACGCTGCCCGAGCTGCCGTTGTGATGTCCGGCCGCCCACGCTTACGGAAGGCATCTTGTCTTCGGATGTTGTGGACGGAAAGACGTATGCCGTCAAGCTGATCAGGACTTTTTTGAAGCTGGCGTCAGAGTCAGCTGTGCGTGTCTCCTCGACGCAGGACCCTCCCGGTGGTTCTGAAATATCACTTGACCGAAGACGGATGCAATCCGAATATCGAAATCAAGCAGCGTGTCCGCAACGGTCTTGACCTGTGCTTGTTTCTGGGCGACATACGCCTCGCGCCGTTTTCCAGATGCTTCGGTGATGCGATCCGGTGGTGTGAAGGGCGGGTATGTGCGGATGTGTCACAGTTCCTGCACCGAAGAGGCCCGAGCCAAGCTTCGGCTCATATCGGCTCGCGACTCCTGGAACCTTCCGCGACTCACGGCTGTATTGCTCGCCTTCTCACTTGTGCGATCTTGCGCATTCTTCCGATTGCTCTGTGCTCAAACGAGGGCCGCTGAGTTGGCACATTGAGAGCTAGTGTAAGGTGTGGCATCAGTCGAGATATGCACTGCAAAGCAAACAACAGACAAGCGAGCCGTCCTCTGAAAATGGGTCGCAGATTTCGTGTGCGCGCTGTGAAAAGAGTTGACATTGGGCGAGAACGGAACGTCGGCCAAATAGCTTGGGTTTCCACATTCCGTCAATGGACGTGATGCCATGCAGGTGATGCCGGTGACCGATCTTCGTTGTTTCTTCTGATATGTTCTGATTCGGGCTAGCGGCTTGCTCACCATGCCATTTACGGCCAACGTGCCTAAGTTCACGGGATGATCCTCTGTTCCGAAGATGATATGCCGGCATCGCCCACTAAGAGCCTTCAATGAACCAATGCCTTTCGCGATGACTCACGTCCTCTGCTTTGATTGAAACTACGACTGTGCTGTGAACTCGGAGGGCTGCAAAGACTGGGGTGGCTGTCGCCGAACAAGACTTTCCTAGGTGCCTCTTCACTTGCGGTGTGCTCATGCCTGTGGATATGGTTCTTTTTAGACAGCACGGCCACACTATGGCATTCTTACGCTCAGCTGCTGAAGGGATTCGGTTGTGACTCTGTCTGCGAGGCGCATGCGGCCTAGTCCCGTGCCAGTTCGCCGGTGCGCATTGCTATTTGGGGTGCGGCTCCTCTTCTTGCCCCAGTCCGGTGCATTTCCGCCTCCCGAAACCGTGATGCTGCCACAGTCCCGCGCAGCCTTTTTCGGAGCGACGTGTTCCCGCAACAGCACACTTCAGACTCATGGAGTAGGTTGGCTTGTGTGGTTCGTGGTTACGTTGGGCACTTGTCAAATGTTGGAGAGTCTGACTATTGTGACTCTGGGGCCGACACATCCAGGCTAAACGTCGAACACGGAGGAAAAGCGGATGGCTGGCTGGGACGGTAGATAAAAAAACTCAGGGCCGCGTGTTTCTCGAGCCTGCAGTCCCATACCAAGGCAGTGGACTTCGGACCAGCAAATTCGGCAACAAACGACGGCAGATGCTCGGCAGCACGTGCACTGCTGCAAGATCCATGCAAGATCCTGCATGCAAGGCAGACGCTGCCACGGTGGGCTTGCTGATCTGAGGCACTCAAATGTGAGCTTCAGCAACTTTGGAATCCCTACGATGCGAAGCAGAACAGCTTCACTGAGCGGCTGGTAGAGGCTTGCCCGAGCGAAAGTGTGAGAGGTGCAGAAAAGACAGATCAGACTTCCCGCTTCCCTTTGCAGGCTGAGGTGGGCAACCGCCCTCTCTACGTGCTGCACGAGCTGCAACACACCTCCGCCTCCATCTTTGCCCAGCCATCCCTCGGAGGCGCGAGCGACGAGAAGCGAGTCTGAGTCCTCCACCAAGCTTCGCGATTCGCAGTTCTAAGCACAATAAGGGCTGGACGCAGTTGCAGCGACGGAGATGGACCGCAGCCTCACCACCTTCCACAATGCTCCGCGGCATCGGGCATATTAGGGCATGTCATGGCGTGGCGCGGGCCGCCCGGGTTTGAGCACTACAACCCCTCCATCTTGTAACTCCTGTCTTGGGAGGTGCGTACCACGTTCTCCAGATTCCAGTTGTTGCGTTGTCAGGTTCTTGGCGCATGCGAGAAGATCCTCCGGACGCCGATATATACGCCCTACACCAGATTTACGAGTCGATTTCTTTTTATGCCACTTGTTTGTTACAGATGCTTGCGACTTGACAGACTCGCTGAGGGCAAGACCCCGAATGAATAATACAGCCCGTAGATTTGTACTGGTGCCGACGCAGGCCCCAGATATCTCCTTTATGCCTTCTGCATGTCACTGCACCCCCAGAACGCCCTCACTCACTTTATGCCTGTTCAACGTCACTCAAACACCCATGAGTCGGAAGCCAAAGACAGAAGCTGACTTGTTGAAGGGAAGTGCAATGCGAAGGAACACGGCGATGGAAACTCGGAGTTGGTGTTTTTGTTTTGGACTGTTGCTGCTGTTTTGCTGTTGTGCTCCACGGACGAAGCCGGGGCAAGCGCCCAACTATCACGACTGACAGCGGCGTGGTGCTCCTTCTCGTCTATAAGATCTTACGATGACCCGAAAGCCTTCTAAGCATGCTCAGTCCTTTCCAAGCCCATGCACTCCCTCGCCGTGTGCATCCGAAGCCCTTTCGCAGCCAGGAGGCAAATAACAAACCCACACAAGCGTGCAGGCAGCAACAGCAGCCCTCTCCCACCTGCAGCAACAGCAAAATCAAGCCCCTCGCAGGAACAACCCAAAGGCAGCAACAGCAAACAACAAAAAACATTGTACCATGAAAACTCAACCGACTTCCGGCGTCCACTCAACATCACTCGTTCAATCAAGTCGAAAAGATTCGTGCATTTTGTCCTCTCGCTGTCCTGCGCAGCACGACTTTCTGCGACTGTCGCGTTTGTGCTGCCGGTTGGCTTCGATCAGCCGGAAATCCATCCAGAAAAAGACGAATCGAAGTTCGTCTTCCAGTCTGCACGTGTCTTCGCCGAATGCGACATGCACAAGCGAGTCTACTCAAAGGTTTCCTCCCTCCCGCTCACATGCAGCATAGAAGATATGCCAAGGCGACCAAGAGCATGGCTTCTCTATCCTGCTTTCCAAGGTGGTGCAACTTCCTGCCAGCTCCCTGGACCATGTGGAACAGAGAAGCACTCATTAGTTGAGCTATTTGCTTGCGAAGGGCTCTGTGGAAGTCCTGCAAGGGAGGATATTCAAGACCTTTCCCAGGCCATTGGCAATGTATCCCGTGGCTGGACCTGCGCTAACCGTCCCGGTCACGTTAGTGACGAGCTTCTTCATGCTCGGCATCGAGGCCGTTGCTGTTTTCATCATGGGTATCTGGCCAGTCATGATGTCGTTTTGCAGCTCGAGTGCTGGACTTGTTCCAGGATATTGGCTCCAGGGTCGAGCAGCCATTCAACGTGCTGCCACTGTAAGATGCTCAGTCCCAGCGGGCAGCCGACGACTCCTTTGCAATGTTTTTGAACATGCCCTTTGCTTGCGAAGCACGAGGTGGCAGTACTGCCAAACAGCGACTTGTCTCATTGGTCTCTTCTCAAGTCTTTGCAGTGAGTGTTGGCATGTTCGTGCTCGGAGCCCAGATCGACCAGTCCTGCTTGCAAATCGTCAGGCAGCGGCAAGCTGTTGACACATGTTGACACCTTTTGCAAGCAATAGCACCCCCATGTTTTTGCAATTGGACATGGCTCAATGCGGGGCGAGGCATCATGATCTTTTGGAGCAGAGTGACCATGCGATCGGTGAAGATGATCTGCACGATTTTGACTGGGATGCGCCTCGTCTGAAGTCGGAGAGGTTTTCAGAGCTCATCCTTGAATCGGGATTGGGGATCAAGGTTTGCATGCTAGGGGTTGCGGACTTGTTGCAGATATGAAGGTTTGCGGTCTGGGGATTGTCAATTCGGGGTTGCGGATTCAGGTTTGCGGATTGGGGATTGTGGGTTTGAGGTTGCGGATTGGGGTTTAAGATGACGGTTATGCATGGAATCAGGTCTGCGGATTAACAGTTTGCAGGTTTGGGGATTAGGGTTTAAGGTTAGCAGATGAGGGAGCGCCAGCGCAGCATGGCGCCCAGTCAACTCCTTCTTTGAAGGGCGCTGCCCAAATCCGTAGGTTTAAGACGACCGTGCTCTGGACACAAAGTTACATGTTAGATTTTGAAAAAAGCTATGGGAAAGCCAAATAAAAGCTGGCCGAGGGTAGTTTCGGTGTTGGATCCACAGGAGTTCAATGGCGCTGAAAAGCAGCCAGAAAAACTCCAGAATGGCGCTGAAAAGCAGCCAGAAAAACGCGCTGACAAAGCAGCCATATCTGAATCTTTCGTAATTTATGAATATGGAGGGCCCGGTCCTGGCACTCCCAAGAATAACAAATCAACATCAACATACCCTTCTTCTTTCCTATTCGAGGGGTAGCCCGCGGCGGTAGCGCTCGCGAGTTTTTTCTGGCGATTTCTCTCGTTTAGTAGTTTAGTGGGGTAGCTTTGCAGGGGTAATTGTGGAAAGCGATCAAAGCCAGAAAAAAACTAAACAAGAGCTAATCTAAAAGCTACTCCAAAAGCTACCAAAAAGCTAACTGGAGTCCTCGGTACAACATCTGAGTGCAAGATGGCTTGTGAAATACAGAGACGGGGGATACGGCTGGCACCGCGTCACGGTTGGGAAAACACGGTTTGCCTGGGAGGGTTTTGGGCAGGGCCGTGCGGGTTGCTACCCTGTATTTTGATGTATTTTGGGCTGCTGGCTGCCTTGCTCAGATCATTGTGTTTCCTTTTGGATGGCTTCTGTCACTTTTTTGGTAACTTTTGCTAGCTTCTTCTTAGCTTTTTCATAGCTTTTTGCTAGCTTGTTTTTGCCTTTTCGTTAGCTTTTGTTTAGCTTTTTCTAGGGAAAAGCTACATGTCCAGCCCGCGCACTGCCGATAAAAAGCTAGAAACAAGCTAAAAAGTTTAAAAAGCTAATGTCTGAGGCGAGGAAAGCTACTGGAAAGCTGCAGGAAAGCTACCGTACAGGACAGACTGGCAGTAGCCCGTGGTTCGAAGTGAAAAGAAAGCTGAGCAGCGGGCGGGGCGGGAGGTTGGGTTCGTCGGGCGGGTCTGGAATCCCTGGGCGCTGGGGCGGATGAAAGAGCGGGAAAGGGTGGGGAAGCGAGAGGGGGGGAGGGTGAGGGAGAGCGAGGGAGAGAGAGAGAGAGAGAGCACGCAAGTTTCCGAGAGGTTTTCGGGCGGCTTTTGCGCAGCTTTTGTCTAGCTGATCTAAGCTCTCGTCTCGATCCTCCTCTAGCCTTCCTGCAGCTTTTCTGTAGCTTTGTCGTGGCTTTCGACAGCCTCCCTATAGCTTTGTCTGTAGCTTTCTTGCGGCTTGTCTGTAGCTTTTCTGTAGCTATTCAGTAGCTTGATTTTAAACCAAGGAAACCAGGCGTCTCCAGGCACATGGCCGTCCTAACCGTAGGTCTGAAACTTTCGCTTGAACCGAGAAGTAGCAAAGGCTATCAATGCTTCTTCTTGCAATAAATCTTGGCTTTTGTTGACCCAATGACTTCAAGCTGGCTTTGCTGCCGAAGTGATGCTCGATTAAACTCGTGAATCCTCCCCCCGCGGAAGCCCGAATCCCCTTCCCTCCCCAACGCCAAATCGCTCCCACGAAAGCACGAATGGTTCTCCACGATAGCCCGAATTCCTTCCCACGAAAGCCCGAATCGCTCCCCACGAAAGCCCAGCTCGCTCCCCTCAGGTCGAATCCTTGGGGACCCTTGGTCTGCATTTGAGGCAGCGAGGAAGCGACAACCGATTGTTCGGTGACATTGAGCAAAGGGCGCATGCATGAGACCTCCAAGGTCCTACGTCGATCCACTGGCCACCAGCCACAAGAAGACCTGAGCCTCCTCAAAAGCGCTAAAAGAAAAAGGCTCCGCCATGTTCCCGCCGTGTAGGACGGCATTCAGCATAAGAGGCGCTGGCCGTTTGGGTCGGCAGTTGTGTTTCGGTTTGGCTTGCCTTGCCCCTCAAAGGACTGGTCATCTTGAGCATACCCTCCAGGAGATATGATATTTACATTGTTTGATCCTTGTTTTGATTTGTTCTTTAACCCAGACTCTGATTCTTTGTTGATCCCTATGTGTGTTTTCTCTGATCCCTCAGCCTCAACGGCTCCCTTCACCCCACCACTCGGTTCCAGATTTGGGTTCCGCTCAGAGGCTCAGCTTGCCGTTTCACCTACAAGCGTTTCAACATTGGTATTCCTCTTCCGGCTACTGTTACACCTGCTACGCCGATCCTATTACGACGACAACAACAACTGCCACTACTGTTGCTGCTACTACTACGACTACCGTTTCTACTAGGAGCAGTAGACAAAAAACTATGAGTACTGCTACTTCTTGCCATTACTGCCGCCATACGACGACGAGGAGTACTGCTACTAGCACTACCGCGACCACTGGCACTGCCACTGCCACTGTGTACTTCTACAGCGACTTACGACTGCTACTCTTAAAGCTGTAGCTACTGTTATCCGTCCTACTACTGCTGGTCGTGGTAGTAGTGTTGGCAATAACCTCAGGCATGTTCAGCTTGGGTCCAAGACATCCGTGGCAGTTCGCCTTGCGCTTCGGATATTTCTTCGAAGGTGTCTGCCAGGAGAGGAGGAACACACCTCAACCGACATGCATCTTAGTCGCTCTTTCTTACCAGCAGGGTTGGCCAGCAAATTGGCGGCACACAACTTTCGACGATAGATACGACACCAGCTGGCTTGCTGTCTCTCTTCTGCTGCTCTTTTTCGTCTTCCTTTCAGCAACGTTGTCCTAGCCATCCTCCACTCTGCCTCGATGTGTTGAACGTTCCTGTTTTTCATATCCTGCCTTCGTCCAGGCTCTCAGTCACTGCCCTGCGTTTGCTCCGCTCTTACATGCGTGGTTCTGTCCTTGAGACTTCTTTTGCAATATCGGTATGTGGATCCCTTGACCCGCGTAGGCTTGCAGTCTCCGTGTTGCTACCGTCATCGGTGAGGAAAGGCAGCCGGATACTGCCGGACAGGATGATTTCGCCGTTGCGTGTCGTTTCCTTCAACATCCGGATGGAAACGAACGAGCCAGATCCCGCCGCCAGAATCTCAGCAATATGCTTTTTCTCGCCTTCGAGCTTGATCATGCTGCCTTGTTTCTCGTACTGTCAAGGATAACTGGAGCAACAGACGGGAAGCCGTGGCAGCGAATCTTGCAAGCTCGGGCGCCGACATCATCGGATTGCAGGAAGTCCTTCCAGGGCAGCTTGCCTTTCTCGCGAGGATGCTTGAGCCTCGTGGGTATCAGCACGTTGGAACTGGCCGTGGCACAGATGGTGATGACGAAGCCAGTCCGATATTCTTCAAACGGGACGTGTTTGACCTCCGGGGCAGTGAGCAGCGTTGGTTGTCCGACACCCCTTCAGTTCCAGGTTCCAGGCTAGAAGGGGCAGGTTGCCCGAGAGTCGTCACAGCTGCCTGGCTCAATGTGAAGGCTTACACCAAAGATGTGTTCGTTTTCTGCTGCCATCTCGACCACCATGGCATGATGCGTGCTGCATCTCGCTGCTCCAATGGACTGCCGGTTCAAGCACGACAAGCTGAGATCATGTTGGAACAGGTAAATAGCTTCTGTGCGTCACCATCTGCTCCTCACATAGTTTTAGGCGACTTCAATTCGTGTCGCGGTGCTGGAGCACATGCGGTGCTCTCTGATCGCGGTTACAAGGATGCATCCGTGGCATCCGGTGAACTGGACGACACGCCCACCTTCACTGGCTTTCGAAGTGGTAATATTTTGCGGCGTGCGTTAGAGAGATTGACAAGCGCCCATATTGACTGGATATTTGCCAGCAGTGGACTGTCCTTGTCAAATTACAGAGTGGACCCCAGTGTCTACACTGCGGATGCTGGGACTCAGCGCAACCTGAGCGATCACATGATGATCATGTCCGACGTTTCTTTGGATGCCATCGAAGGCTGACGGATCTCGGCCTCACACGGGGCTTTTCTCGCACGCCGCGGGCACCGCAGGTCGGCAGCGCAACGAGGACGCTCGCAAAAAACGAGTTACGAGTTGCATAAGTGGTCAGCTGGCACCAGTGCTCGGGGTGGGTCTTTGATTGCGCTGTCAGCCTTGCCGGAGGATGCGGCTCCTGGCGCAGGACATGCGGTCATACGACATCCTGATATCCAAGAGCTGGCTAAGTGTCCTGCTGTCTTGGAAACAGTGCTCCCCACATACTACCCCATGAGGCCAGGTTGAGGGCTGGAGTTTTGCCCCAAGGTTGTACCAGTAACTGTTAGAGTTGGGTTAAACTAACCTGAAATTGAAACTTGAGTTGATCTGAGCTGTTCAACTTTTTGCTTGTGTTAAACCCAAGTCTGACCCCAATTCTAACTCCAGGTTGCAGGTTGGGGTGAGGGTTAACCCCAACTTTAACTCCCAGTTCAACAGCGGCATGATCGCGTCCTCTGAAGTCAAAATGCACAGTGACATTGGTTTCCGCGTTAATCTTTTGGAGGTGTCTCTACAGTCGTTGTTTCCTTTTTGCGTTGCCATGACGCTAAAGCAGTCCACAAGACAGAAGCAAGAACTCATCAACTGATGCCAAATTCTTGCGCCCCGTAGGTGTGGAGAGTTGCCGGCCGCGATGCGTTATATCACGTTGTGCCATATCACGTAACGCAAACAGCTCGGGTTTCGGGCCTTGGGAGGGCCAGAGCAGGAAGAAGTACCACACCAGAAAAGAGAAGGCTGAGTTGCACTGAGTTGCAGGGACTGCTTCTCGTCGCGTTTCAGATTCGGCCTGAGCCGGGGAACCAGCGCAGTACTAGACCGCCATTGCCGATGCAACACAAATCGCAGCAACACAGTAAATTAAGGAATTGCGTAACTGCACCCATTTCAAGTTGCATGAGGGAATCATTTCTCTAAACATCATCTTTCTGAGGTGTTTTGCATCGAGCTGCTTGCAGAAAGTGATTTGCACCCCGATGCAAATACATACACTTTCAAAACAACCATATGACAACGAAATGGCACAAACAGTCACTTCAAATGGTATTTTCGACTCTGAGCAGTGGCTTCTCTACTGGCCTTCTTTTGCCATGAAGCTGCTGCTGCTCTGCGCCGCTGTGCAGCTCCACGCCAGCTGCGCCATGGACCCCCCTTGCCCTGCGGGGCCTCTAGGGATCTCTCAGGAGCAGCTTGGCCGTGACGTTTCTTTTGGTGGGATGAAACCCAAGCTTCCTTTAGAAAACTTGATTCCTGAAGCGCTGGGAAGAGTTTGAGGATTTCAGGAGCCAGGATGGAGTCGAGCGTTAGCATGGCCAAGCCCCAGAGAGCAGAAGGTGCACGGGTGGCTGTTATACCGTACTATTGATGGGCGAAGCCCTCCACCACTTGTCTTGCACTAGTGGATGTTGATCCCTTACCTTCTATCTAAGTCTACGCTGGTCTGTTCGTTTCTGATACTAGACCTCGCGCCCACGGAACCCATTTGGCATCTGCCTTGCTTCTACCCTACGTCTGATTCCTGTTACTCTTGGTGTGTTGATGATCGCAGCTCCTTGTAACGACACAAGATAGCAATGTTAGCTGAGTCTGGATGAATGTGGACGGGCCGAAAAATATGGGGGTTCTCAAAATTAAGGGGTACCTTTTTTTGGGGGGTCCCTATACTTTTTCGGCTAATGGTATTTGGGGGGTCTATACTGGGGTCCCCATATTTCTAGAAACTGCCATATCGGTCTCAGGCCACCGCAAGGACATGCACGCAAGTAACTACATCCCTGCATCACGCACATGCGCAAGCAACATCAAATGCGAGGGGCACCGGGGGCTCTATTACCGACAGCCACATGCTTCTCATGTAACATGCAAGATTTTGTCCATCACCATATGACGCCTATGTCCTATAGCCTATTGAAATACAGGCAGGCCGAAATCCTTACGTCAATGCATGTATCAGGTGCGGCTTTATATTAAAGCATATGCCGCAGCAGCTAAGGTGTTTGTTACGACGAGGCTTCCCCATTAGCGCAGACCTGGTGGGGCAACTGGAGCGTGAGCACTTTGGCAACCACATATTCTTTGGACATGCTTTTCATCTACATGAACCATTAATTGTTTTTTGCTTTGGGTGGCTGATAGGCAGTCGTTCCTTTGCAGTGCCAAGCCTGAGAGAGCCCCTTGAGTCCGTTCCTTGGCTGTTGAGGCTCACTCTTTTGAGGGCGAAGCTCCATGAAAAAGAGCCTCCAAGAAACCGGCCCAAGTCACGGCTGGAGGCAGGTTCAGGGCGTTTAGGGTCGTAAGACCCCCTTAACGCCTAAGTATTGGTATGCGAGCTCATGGCGTTGAGGCTTGTTACCACGCACATCAAGAGTCCATGTTTATGCTAACAACAGGGGGCAGGGTGGTGGCAATTACATCCGTGCCACTCCGTGAATATGACATGCTCCAGCGCAGGCAGCGGCAGTGCCAAAAAGAATCAGCGTCTCATGTTTGATAATCTTCTACTACTTGAATTTTGACCGTTCAATTTGCGACATGCTCAATACACTGGCTAGCGGGGGGCGGGGGACGATATGCAGACCTCATACATCATGTTTGCCAAAAAGCACCGCCACTGCGCACATCGCCCAAAAACACATTGACATGAAATTGCAAAATCAGAAGACATCGTAGGCCTAAGGCTTAGCAGCTGCGAGCCATACATTCTAAAGCATACAACCGGCACACAAGCAAAAAACCGTCTGAGAATCCTCAAGCCCTTGAAATGCAACCCATAACATCGTGACATGCTCAGAGCACAAAGAGAGACAAACCAGAATGGGGCAAGGTAAAACATGGAATCGCAAAAAGCGCGACGCAAAGAACACATTCAAGCCTGCCTGGAGATTGCACCCGCAATGATCGGCTAGCCCGATGATTTTGTAGCATCGAGCACAACATGGAGCCAACCATACGTTGACGGTAGGGATGACATGGATGCCTCCATTACTAATTACTGACCAGTAGGTCCATTAGGATTGACTAGCACGCTAACTCAGTTCAGGACCAAGCCTTGCATGAACCATGGGTGCAGAGCTCACACTTTCCTTTACATATAAGCCCCTCTCCTCCAGATGGTTGAACAATGTCATTCCAACATTTCTTCTGCACTTACTTTGTTGCATGCAGGTGCTGCAGCAATCCTTGGAGCAGGACAATTCTTATCTATGCTGAAGCGCTTCCAGCTAGAGAAGAAATGCTTTATGCCAGGACAGGCGTGATGCCACCGAACTTGGTGGAGATGTTTGGGAGATGTCAGCCCTTGAGTGTTCTTTGCCGCGATTCCCGTGCAAGATCGGTCAGGGGGGTAACGCCGAAGTCTGGAAGGGGGAGTGGAATGGCCAGTACGCGATTAAGACGGCCTTGCCAAAGCCAGGGGCTGCAGAAGCGTTGAGGCAGGAGGTTGCCATGATTAAGCGTTGTCAACACCCCCATATCGTGGCTTTTTTGGGCGAGATAACAGGGCACCTTGTGCTGGAATTGCTAATGGGTGACTTGGCAGATGTGCGGCTGTTCAATGGCCTTCTCCCAGCGCCGGTTGTCAAAACAGCCTGCGCAGAGGTGTTAGGGGCTTTGTCTTGGATGCACTTGCAAGGCATTGCACATCGAGATGTCAAGCCGCAAAATGTTTTGGTGTCCTCGCTCGACCCGCCATTCACAACCAAATTGAGCGACATGGGTTGCGCCGTTGAGGTTCCAGCGACTTTGCTTACCCGTTGCGTGGGCACACGGGCATATCAAGCCCCCGAAGTCCAGCTGGGCAGGTATGGTATGAAAGTTGACATTTGGGCCATGCGCCTTGTAATCTACTTCCTGCTCTACGACGCGATCCCATGGCGAGTGGACGGAGTGCTGGAAGAACACATCGCGCGGCATGTAGAGTGGCGAAAGTTGGGAAGAAGCTGCAGCTACAAGGCTTTGAGATGGTTGGGATCGAGGCAGCTTGCCCGCAAAGCCAGCTTTGCGGCCTGATGCCGCTGAATCCCTCGTCCTGCCTGCATAAGATGGAAAAGAAGGCCCTTGCCTTATTGAACAGGGTCCTCATTTCATAAGCTGCATATTATTAAATGGAGATCTAAATTCAGAAGATTTCATTTTGAATTTTGAGATTTGAGGTCTTCAGATCAGAATCTTCATTTGATTTGGCAAAATTCATTTCATATGATTTATATTATTAACTTCATTGAGATCTAAGATCAGAAGGTTTTATTTTGAATCTTGAAATTCACGAGTTTAAGATTAAAATATTTTCCTGAGGTTCATTATATAATACGTACTAAAAATATATTGGATTTATATTTATTATGAACGTATATATAAATATTCATATACTATCCGATTATTTATATTATGATATATAAGTTAATGATTATTTGTTAAATAATAATTATACTTTTTTTATGGACTAATATTATAGAGTTTAAGATATATAGTATAATTATACATTAAATATATACTCTAATTGAATATATGTATTTTAATATATATATATATATTTGGCCGTTTTTCTCCCGTTGATAGACTATGCTTTCTCAATTGAGTCGTAGTGCATGATCTGTTACCGGATGGGAGACGATTAATTAGCCCTCTTAAATTCAATTCTGAAAGTTCCGAAATTCTCGTCTCTAATTTTCTGATTTCGAAATTTTTTTAGAAGAGGGTAGAAATTACTCCGCTAGCTTGCGTAGGGTAAACGATACTTTGAGGTATATACTCTGCTACTCTGTAAGGGCGTGTATATTAGATAATATATATGTATATAGTTTCGGCCCGGCGATATATTGATATGAATACTAATATTATTATGAATAGATATCTGCATAGTTTATACTATTGAACATAAAAATACTTCTTATTATCTTCAAATATAAATAAATTTTAATATACTCA
>BGNK01000948.1:93973-165340 GCA_003297005.1 Symbiodinium sp. clade A Y106 | reverse complement strand
CTTCAACAAGAAATGAGCAGCCCTCTACCTCGTCCTCTGCAACAATAAAAAAGCGCTCTCCAAGTTACTCTTGGCTAGAGAAGATTTTTCTAAAAGAGACCTCCTTAACTTCTTGGCAAATCTTCACTTTCTCTGAAGAGGAATGAAGGGCTCCCACTCCTAGCACGAGAGGACAGAGCTCCTCCAGATGAGAAAGAAGAGAGTGCTCCATCTCCACAGAGCAGACAGGCCTCTCCAACTTCACGAGAAAAAAAGAGAGCTCCGTCTACCCCTCAGTCGGCAAGAAGAGACCTCCTTTCTCTCTAGGTAAGGAAAACAGATCCTGACTATCTCCTCTACCTATTCAAAAAATGGAAGAGAGCATATGCTCAAGAAGAAGGGGTGGAGCTCCCCGCAACCTTCAAACAAAGAAGTCTGGTCCCCCCCCTGGCCTTTAGAAAGAACAAATAGTCCTCTACGTCATCCTCTAAGACAAGACAAGATGTCCATGTCCCTGCAGGTTACTCTCGGTATAAAAAGAGAGCTCCTGTCTCAGAACTCCNGTCTGGTCCCCCCCCTGGCCTTTAGAAAGAACAAATAGTCCTCTACGTCATGCTCTAAGACAAGACAAGATGTCCATGTCCCTGCAGGTTACTCTTGGTATAAAAAGAGAGCTCCTGTCTCAAGAACTCCTTGGCCTCTTCGCAAGTCTCCATCTCCTCTGGAAAACAGAAGAGAGAGCGAGAGTAGGGGAGGGGAGAAGAGGCAAGAGCAAGGTAGGAAGAAAATGTAAACTCCGTTTNATGCTAAAGCAAAGGCAAAGAGAACACACAACACTCAACGTTATCCACTAAGGTCAAGCGCTCAGAGTGACACTGCCCCGAAATCAGTTTGTTGTATGTGAATAGCAAATATTTGTTCTGTATAATAATGGCCTGTGTTTTCTACCCCAATACAAATAACTAAGTGAAATACTATAAAAAGTGAGAAAAATACGCAGTTTAGTATGAAAAACACAGGCCTGTATTCCGACGCACTCTCTNTATAATAATGGCCTGTGTTTTCTACCCCAATACAAATAACTAAGTGAAATACTATAAAAAGTGAGAAAAATACGCAGTTTAGTATGAAAAACACAGGCCTGTATTCCGACGCACTCTCTAAATATTCATATTAATATTAATATTAATATTCATTTTGATATTAATAATGCTACAAAATTATTAACTCATATGCAGCGCGTCTGGTGTATGCGTCTTCGGTATATGGCATGTTAAAAGTCCACGTTGTATATCTATTGTATAGATTATCGTCGTGTGGCGTCGTTGAGGTTTAATATCTCAGTCGAGTCTCCGCTAAGAATACATGGTTCGAATGTTATAAGGGCATGGTCTGTCAATGGGGGGGGTGAGCATATATTTATATAAATAATGCAGTATGATTCTGATAATTGAGAATTTTTAAATATCCGGTAAATTATTATTCGATGATATTATTTCTGAGTAATAGGTATGATGATAATTGATTAATATTTGTACGAAAATTGGCGTTCTGCGATTATTTTAAGGGTTAGATTGGTTAGGTAATAAAAAATTTTATGTATTGAATATAATCTGTCTTTATTAGAATTTTATAGGAGGCTAGTATAAATCTCGAGATTATTATTCTTCTTCGAGGGTCTTGAATCTAATATAGAAATAAAAATATTTTAGAATAATTTGCGTATTTTAAAAATATTGTTTCTATAAGAATATGGGCCTATAGGAAAGGTTTTGAAAGATATAAATTGAGAACCTCGGAATAAACCGGTTTTTCTTCTCTATATATTTATATATAAATTTGATTATCGAGAAGACGATGCCTGATATTGTTGAGAAAAAGTATTGTTTGGTTTGTTGTATATGTTGTACGTATTTTATTTAATATAGATATTATATATATTATATATTATATCTGTGATATGTGTGTTATCTATTTAGTATTTTATATGAGTAAATACTATGTGTCTTGTCTATGAAGAATAATGGAAAGTTGAATATTATATTGTCTATATCTATGCGATCTCAATAATATTTGATATTTCGAAGCTTCCAGAGCGGAATGATCCTAAATATCGTATCTCGTATAACCTTCTTGACTTAATATATAATGATATTTCTTTACAATTTTCGAAAGGGGAGAAGATTTCAATTGAAACTCGTATTGGATAGAAGTTTATAGATTTAATATATAGAAATTGATACGAGGAAGGAATTTTAAATTCGAATGATATTTCATAGAAATATATTTAGAGTTGTATATATATTGGTAACTTTCCCCATGAATTACCGACTGTTGTTTTGTATCATAAATACTGTGTCAAAATAACTTTTCCGGTAGGAGACTTTCGAAAACAATCTCAGATTTCAAGAGAATGTGTCCGTCAACTTATTCAAGTTCGGCGTGAGGACCGGATCCTGTATCTCTCAAGGATTACTGAAATCAATCTCATATTTCATAGGGAAAATCAAAAAAAATCATTTTTTGAGATACTATACGGCCAGATTCCAAAAATATGGTTTTTTGGATTTCCCTAGGAAAAAGATGATTTTGGATAGGGGAAAGCAAATTTTTTCCCTAGGAAAAAGATGGTTTTGGTGTGAAAAACCAACTTTTCCCTTTGAAAAAGATGGTTTTGGGTAGGAAAACCAACTTTTTCCTAGGGAAAATCCAAAAAATAAAAAGAGACAAATTTTGGGGAGACTATACGGCCAAAGTCTAAAAAGATAATTTTTTTGGTTTTCTGCCAAAAACCATCTTTTACCTAAAAAAAATTGGGTTTTTCACGTAAAAACAATTCTTTTTCCGAGGAAAAAGTTGCTTTTTTTGCACAAAATCATCTTTTTCTTTAGGAAAAAATTGGTTTTTCGGCTTTCCTACGAAAAAGTTGGTTTTTCTGCCCAAAACCATCTTTGTCCTAGGAATTGGTATTTCTACCCAAAACTGTCTTTTTCCTAGGACAAAATTGGTTTTCCTAATTTAAACCATCTTTTTTCTAGGGAAAACCAAAAAAATCTTTTTGGACTTTGGCCGCATAGTCTCCCAAAAGATTTTTTTTGGTTTTCTTTAGGAAAAAATTGGATTTCTGCCCAAAACCATTTTTCCTACGTTTCCGGTCCAAAACCATTTTTTTCCTAGGAAATAGTTGGTTTTTCGGCCCAAAACTATCTTTTGCCTAGGGAAATTTGGTATTGCACTCCAAAAACCCTTTATTAGTAGCAAAGAGGGTGTGCATTTCATTTGTTGTTTGTTCGCATGGCGAAAATAGGTTGTTAATAAGATTCCAATATCATCACTATTAGGATTCGATTCCGCTTAATATTAGTACTACACAGTGGCCTGGGTAATAATCAGGACATTATTCGGATCAATTTTGGAGTCACCAGATAGTTAGTATTGCAAGTTTAAACCAAACCAACACCCTGGATTTTAGGGCTCTCACAGCTACCATTGCGATTTCTTCCAACTAACTATGGTTGCAAATTCAAAAGAGAAACATTGGGGTCAGATTATGGGTGGTACAAAGGCTACTATGGATGACCTTAGGGCTGCTGTTAAGGCGAATATTACGGTCACCAGTGACATAATTGCGACTGACAAGGATAGGGTTGGGGTTGATGTTGCTTGGAAGCAGGAGTCAGTTAACGATCCTCATCATTATATTGGTATCCAATATACGTTTAACCTTAGAGTTGGTATATTCATACTCACACATATATATGAATATGCACGCATACAGGCAAGTCCGGCAGCAAGTCCGACACATGATCATATAATACAGTGAGAAGGGAGCACCATAGATAATATAAATGATAAAATAAATAAATAAAATATTTGATATCTCTCAAAAAATCTAAAGACCATCACTTGGGCAACGCCAGAGCGAAGACAACAAGGATCGTTAGTGGAGTTCGTTTTGCGTAATTTAATATTAGATATGATATCTTTTCTTGAAACAGTTTGGGCAATATTTAGATTACTTCTATGAATATAATAGGAATTCGTATTAGAGATGCCATAAATTTAAATTTTGAGTCGGGAAGCATGCTTGGGATACCACAGCTACATCTAGATTGATTAACCTATTGGTGGGATCAACGGCCTAGATTTCCCAAAGCCATTATTTAAGTTGCTGTTGAGGGAAATATCCGGTATAATACGAAGGTTACCAATGGGAACAGCTTATGGGTAGTTTTAAGATCGACCTTAAATTTGCGAGCAAGGTAATCCAGGGTTACCAACGAGATTGCAATATCCTTACTATCGAAGGGCCAATCATGCTGATATATATTATTATATTAACCTTCAAATCGATATGGATATTAATATAGGGATATATAATGGGAATATAGAATTTTAACATGAGGTTATATTAAATTATATAAATCTAAAAGGCATTTTTCGAGTGAACGTGAAATAGAGTACTACTATCATTATTGGGGCCAATGTAAAATCTAATAGCAGGGTTAACTATAAAGATATTGTTGTTTAAGAATAAGAATCAATCGAGGCTCATATTCATTCATGCGTATTTTTCGGACAGAAATTTCATCATTAATTATATTTCGGAGTATCTATATGAAGGCTTGTAAAGAAATATGACTGCCGTCATATATATGACGGCCCCTCGGAACTCCAAAACTAGATCATACACCAGAAACCTAAACGCAAGAAGATAAGTAGCGATATCGCGGCACCCCGCGATAATTCATGGGGGAGAAATAACCATATTTTTTTAATGATCTCCTAATAATAATTAATCATATTTTGGGGAGAGAGGGGAAACAAATACGTATCATATCTCTTAGAATTTTCGAGAATTAATATTCGAAGATATTTTAAGATTACAAAATATCCCTTTTCGAGATCGATCATTAAACTCATCAAATTCTGAGAGTATTTGAGAATCGGTTGCCCCACTACGAGTCTTAAGATTAGAATCCTTCATCTTCTTCCGAAATAGAATAGATTCCGATTTATCTATTATGTAAAGGTACGAAAAACAGATGTTTCTATATGCAAATCCTGGAACAGGTGACACGGGTCCCCAAATTTAAGACCCCGAGGCCCCAATGACTTTGCATGTGTTCATATATCTATTTGTTGGCTGACCTGTCAGTACACCTGTGCGTGACTATGAGAAAAGTCTCTGCTTTTCGGTATGCTTGTCTGTATGTGAGACTCCCGTGCAAGAATTCGCGTGTATGTACGAGTATACATGCATTCAGCGATGCTGCGATTCGTTCGAACACAAGACATCATGAGACCATCAAACATGCACGTTTTAGCTTCACACACACGTATATGTATAATATATAAATCTGTGTGTGTGTGTCAGTGTACACACATATATGTATATGCACACATATACACCCTCATGCAGTTTGAGTTCGGGGCATAGACATACTATCAATACAGCTTATATATGTATATATCTCTAATCTCGGGTATATAGATCTACAGATAGACTGTGATCCGGTCCATGCCTTTGCACAATTTCTTGTTTCTGTTCTTGGTCCCGCCGTCCCCCCTCTCCTGCTCCCCCCTGGAACGGCCAGAGCCCTTAGGCCTGTCTGTCCCTCAACCCACCGTCTGCTCGACGACACCCGGCTTTCTTGATTCACTCTGCGTTGGTCACGGCCTAGCTCATCTTAGCTGTCATATTTCTGTGTGTTCGACGAAAGCACCTGGAGGCGGATGGTTCTGCACATGCCACAAAATCGAGCCTCAGGGAGACGGTCTCTGTGCGTTTTTCACCCTCTGTCCTCAACCAATCCTCTCAACAACAATCAAACACAGCACCCGGGTCCCGAGTCCAGTGCGAGGATCGAGTGATATTTAAAATTCAGATTCGAGTCAGTTGGTTTTCCGTTGCCAGTGCTCCCCGAATATCTTGACGGCTCGGCTCATGCCCGTCCCTAGCTGCTACTGCTTGCACATCCGGGATCTGGTAGTGGCAGCAGATCATGCAACCTCGTGATACGACGCCGCGACGAAGCTATGCCAGGCCCATGCACAGGATGAGACAACAGGCTACTGATTCTTCCAGCCACGAAGCCAACCCGCTGCCATCAGAAGAAGGAGCAATCGACTGGCTTTCCGCCTCCCGCCTGGCACACGCGCGAGAAAGAAGCTGACACGGAATCCCAACGTCTCAACATCATCGCGGGTCCTCAGCCGGCTCGTCATCAGGAGACTTGTCAGCAGCCTGTCGGAAAGCTGTTGGGAAGACTCATCGTTGGAGGCATGGAATCGTGGAATGTGGAATGCCTCGTCTGTCTTCGGACTGGCCGGCGAATGATCCGGCGGCGAGGCCATGGCTGCATCTGGAAGGGTCGCATCCGGTGGAGTGGCATCGCCCAGGTTCAGCATGGAACCTGCCCCCAAAAGCCAGAGCCCATGCAAAGCCTGCAGGTATCCTTTCACCCGAGCCAGCCTGCAGCTGCAGCCGATTTGGCGGCAGCCGCTCGCGCTGCCTTTTTAGCAGCTTTGGCTTCCTTGACAGCACGCTTCTTCTGGATGCGCTCCTTCAACTTCAGAATGCAGGATCTTCCAATCCACCAAGTCCGAGGCTCTTGTCCTGTTTCTTCTTCTTGTCTTCCTCCTTCTTGGCTGCAGCAACGGCTTTCTCAGCTTCTTGTGCTGCTTTGCGCTCCTTGCTTGATTCGGCCAGAAGCAAACAGACACCTACACCGCCCTTGTGTTGGGCATGCTCCTGACGCTTCTGTTGGATGCGCCGCACCCGTGCTTCATCCTCTGCTTCCGCTGCTGCCCGGGCAGCAGCCGATGCTGCTGCTGCCGCCTCGGGGTCGATCACTGGTGCCGGCACGCTCTCCGCCTGCGGCACCTCAGTCTGGGAAGTTTGCAGGGTCTTGCAAAGCGCAGTGCCCTGGCATTGCCAGTGTCATGCACACGCACCAAGCGCCTGCGGCGGAAGGTCTGGACCATCCTCTGCGGTTGCCATGCCGGACACCTGCAGGGTGTTGCAGCCGTTGACCGACCTATACCAGATACAGGCAGGTGTCCTATTGACCTTTGTGTCTTGTACTAGGCCTCAGCCTGGATCGGAGGCGAGGAGGGCTCCTCGGCCTCTTCGTCAGCTGGCGGGGGTTCACGGTAGACGTACAGCTCCGGCAAGCCCCCGAAGCGGAACCTGATCTAAACATTGAGCTTTTCACAGCTTCCTATGCCAGAGGCTGCCATGCACCTAGCACCATCAACCAATTCCACTGGCTGATTCTTCTCCAGATTCTCTGCGTTCATCGCCTTGCAAACACTTGGGCTCTCACGAAAGCCGTCGCCATGCAGCAGCAAGAAAGCAATTCCCAAAATTCAGCAAAGCCACCGAACCATACGTGGAGCCCAGGTCAGTCAAGAACATCAACGGAGTCTGACAAGAAATCTCTGCCTTAAGTTCGGATCGCATGTCCGTGTGATAAGATGCCTGTCGAATGCAACCCAAGTGCATGCTTCCGTGAAATGCGGGCATTGCCGATAGCAATGTCCACTCCTGCTGGGCCTCGACCTGTCGACTTGAGATCAGACTCTGCTGCAGATGCTAGAATGAAAAGCAGTCACACACAGAAGGATTCCTGAAGCCAGATGGTAAGCATTCATACTGCCTTGCGTATCTCTTTCCGCCCATCCTGGCCTATGATCCAGCTGGTCTTCTCACCCGTCAGATGGTGAGTACGCACAAGCTTTCCATTCTTGTACACATCAAAGCACGGCTCAAGCACTGGATCTGCAGGGTCTGGAATCGGCTGACTCCAAACCTGCAACAACCGAACCAAGCCATCAGCGCCACATGCTCAAGGCGACCTGATGCCTTAGCTTCTCTTTTTGCTATCTTCTCCTTGCGGACCTCCTCGTCCTCCTCTTTGGGAGGCTCGTCTACCTGGCACTCAAGTGAGCGCATGGCCCATCCACACGATGACAGACAACGCCTTCTTCTGGTCATTGTTCTGGTCTTCCTTCTGCTCATTCTTCTGATCATCCTTCTGCTGTTGTTGCTTCTCTTCAGCCTCTTTCTTGCGCCTCTCCTCTTCTTCAGCCTGCCGCTTTCTCGCATCCTCAGCCAGCTTCCTCTGTAGGATTGAGTGCTGCTCGAAGACCATTGCCTGGGCAGGCACGCACGGCTAAGCTGCAGCATGCTTTCAGGCCTGAAAGGACAAAGAGCGCATCTGGACTTTCGCTCCTAATTGACTGCAGCTGTTCATGCAAGTAGCCTTTCTTCGCTGCGCCTCCAAGTCCTGCGTAGAACATCCGGGGTTTGTTCTGCCACTGCAGACAATCAGTGCCATTGCATACTACCAGTAACGCAGGAGGACTAGGACCGGGAGACTTCGCCTTCTTCCTGGCTTCCGCTTCTCGTCTTCGGCGTTCCTCTGCCAAAGCCTCGAGCTCTTGCCTCGGAACAGCTTCCGCTTGGGCCACGCGGCGGCGCGGAGGAAACACTGTTTGGAGAGACCAAGCGGCTGTCGCTTGCGCTCTTCTTCTTCTCTTTGCAAGCGCTCCTTTTCCAACCTGGCTTCTTCCTCTTTGCGCAACTGCTCCAATCTGCGCTCCTCCTCTTTCTTCCGCTTCTGTTCTAACTCCTTGGCCTACAAGTAGCATGCAGCAGAGTCTCTTTGGGAAATCTCCACGGGTCCAAACATGGCTGGCGGACCTTCTTGGCTGCCTTGATACGCTTCAGCTCCTCTTCTACCATCTCCTGGAAGCCATCGTTGCATCGATGATTTTAAACTCAATAGACTTGCGCATGGCACCTGCTCCGCTTCGGCTTCTTCTTCCACTTGCTGATGCTTCCGCTTTCGCTCTTCCTTTTCATCGGAAGCTGTCTGCACGCTTTCTCCTTGAGCCATCTCCTGCAGGTTTATATGTTGTCATGCCAAAACGAACCAAAGCAGCAATAGCTCTGACACATGCCATGCACCTTTGTCGGAGCTTGCTTCTGACCACCGTTGGAAGCAGGTGCCGGATTTTGCTTCGCTCCTTGTGGTGGGGTCACCTGTTGCTGCGCGCCAGAGTGCATTACAACATGAGCAAAGGCCGGCCTGCGTACGGTTGGTTGCCGGGTGCGCATAGTAGTATGTCCCTCAGACACCAGTGTCTCGGGCTCTACAACAACCCCCGCGAGTAGCAAAAGGAAGCAGGGCCCGGCTAGCCGGCTAGCGATTCACTTGCCAAGAATCCAGGCTTTGTCCTGGACTCCACACGCTTCCAGCCAGGAGGAAGGTCTTCACGCACAGGCCTGGGATGCCAGGCCCCGCCACAAGAGTCGCCAACACTGCACGTCTTACTGCCATGAAGTACTCCAAAGTCGTGACAAGAGCATCCTCCTGAAGTGCAGTGCCGAGTGTCGCTGATGACATCCGTCTGATCTCGCCCAACTGCACGTGAGGCCATCGTTCGGTGATGTCAGGCCGTGTTAGATGAGGTCATGAAAGTGGGATGGGATCTCACGGCTGGATGAGTTGAGTGCCGTCTCGACGTTTTAAAGTCCTGAAGCTCGACCAGTCAAAGCTGCGATGTTCAGTTCAAACGATTCATGAGCGCTCGAGGGACCCAAACTCCAAGCTGTGGCATGCCGCCGAAAGCTGGCAAAAGGGTTTCAACTCCATAAAGCCGATCCGCGCAAAGCAACAGGGGGCTTGGCCACAACCTGCTTCGCATGCATGCCATCCCAACGGCATCTGTACACTCATTAATATCAAATAATAATAGCACACCCAAAACATCGCATGCTCCTTTGGAGCATTCGCGGAAAGGTGCTCTACCCCTGCTCTGCAACCCATGACAACATGGCATTGCAGACTACATGCGCCCACGTCAAACCTGCATGCGAATCAAAGCTGAAGAGTTCAGCCGCTGCCGTTCGGGAGCGGCAGTTTCAAACAAATCCCTTGCGGCGGCAGCTGCTTGGCAGTCTGTCCTCCTGGGATTCTGAATACTCTGTGTTGCTGCTCAGGCGCGAAGTCCCACCAAACTCATGTCCAGGACTGCCAGTGGATTGCACGTGGGTCGAACAGGTGATTTAGACAGACTTTGCAAGTTGTACAGTGCCGTCTCAAAGCGTTCCTGGGCGCGGTGAGCTGGGGAATGTGAAGCGTGGCCTGCTCTTCTTCCTGACCGCCACAACAACAAGCGTGAGCCGGGGGCGGGGGGCAGAAAAGCTAGCGGGACTAGGTTTGAGGGCTACCTTGCATGTGGCCCCTTTCTGTTCGGTGCAGTGGGGCAGCGTCGGCCAACCTTCCTGCCTCCAACTCAGTGTTGTAGGAACGAAAATCTAGCCGCCTTGCTACTAGGTGTTTTCGCATGAAGCCTCTGGTTTTATTCAGAAGGAACGTGACCGAAACTTTCGCGCATATAGTAGCTTCAGTTGTCGTCGTAATAGTAAGGCGGCCTAAGAGGGGGGAACCAGAAGGTTTTGTTAGCTGGTTCTTGCCTTTCTTGCCGACACAGCTGGCTTTCGTGACAATGAGCTAGTGCCCCACTCGGCCTGGCCTTCTTCGCAAGTGTCTGGTCGTCCATTTGTCAAACCTTCCACGGACGATCGGCTACAAGCAGAATGGCCATGCAGCAATGCGGAACACCTCGTGATACCTGGTCATACCTTGAAATGCGAGGCAGGAGTGCTTCCGGAACGAGTCTTCCAGCTCATCTTCATCAGTTGATGCGAGCTCCTGCATCAACAGCCAGCTTCAATTGCTGACGGTCAGATGTTCTTATCCGGACAAAGACTTCAGAGGAGCGGAACGAACAAGTTGCAGGAGGTTCGCCTCTTCCGCATCGGCCTTAACTGCAGGGGCAGCTGTTGTCCACTGGACAAGAGGCACAGCAAAGCAGGTCGTCCAACACGGTGCGATTTCGTGGAAGCAAACGCCACTCTTGGGCACAGAGACATGTGAGTCAGTCAGTAAGGCTGTGGCAGATTGGAGCGACCGCCTCGATGAGCGACGACCGTTCGCGTCATAGACCTTAGCTCTTGTATCAACCAAAAAACCGAAACAGTCAGTGAAGAACAAGCTCCCGGAGGTAGTAATTTGTTGAAACTGCCTTGCCGTCTTCTGCGGTCGCACGGAGCCAATTCCAGAATAATAAACTATCAAGGAGGCGTGTCCTGAGCCAACCGCCAGACCGGATGCGCGCCTCGATGCCCTAGCCTGCGCAAAGGAAGCCAATGTAAACGGCATCTGACCAGGGTCCAAGAAACGGAACCCGTTCATGCCTGAGATCTCTCAGCATCCTCTTCGCAAGTGCAATAAGTGGAAACTGAGTCATTTTCGGCAAAAGTCCTCGATCCGCGTCTTCAATCCGTACATGCTCTCGTAGGCAACTGCACAAGCCATGGAGGGTCACGCTCGGGAGATGGCTTTTTTGCAGCTTAAACTGCACGAGAAGACTCAGGATGAGCAAGGATTCGACAGTCTGATGTCTGAGCAAGCAACCCACCACAGTGTTGCTACTTTGGAGTTTTGTTTCGAGAATTCGAGAACTGGCCATCGTGGCAAGGCTCACCTCGTGCCTCTAAAGCAGGTCCTTGCAAGGGACGGCTTTGGCCTTTGACGTGCCGAGCCCTCTTCGGATGAGACTTCACGTGGTTCGCGGATGCATGCTTTCCACCAGCATTCCGATAAGTCAACCTCCCTCCTCTCCTCCTCGGGCCGGTCGCATCCGAGCGTCACAGTGACATCTCTTGTATGGATGCAGCCATGCAGCATGGGCGAGTGGGAAGTTGGCCACATGGCTGGCACTGCACATCACCGCACCATACTATCATTTTCCCTGTCGTTTGGCAACGTTCCACATCATTGCAGGGATCCCTTCTTATTCCTTCCCAGACTCTCCAGTTCGTGCCACGATTTAGGCACTCCCGGACAGAATTCACCTTCGAATTGCGTCTTGGACGTGCTCTTGCTGCCTGACAGTGCCTTCCAAATTGCCGCGGCTGATGGCTGCACTTGCTTCCAAAACGGGCTGAAGACCGAAAAAGGCGGAAGCCATAAACGAAGCAGTCAACACTTCAATATCGGGAGCGGTGAGCCTCGTGAAAGGTTCAGGTCAGCTTTCCTGGACAACTGACACACAGTCCGCCCGTGTGCTGCCAGCGCTGCATAGAACACAACCAAGCGTCTCTTGCTTGAGAGTGCGAGTGAGCCTTGCTTGATCCCTGGCGGTGCAAATCTGCCGTGTGTGGTCGAAAACAGCTCTGATGCAACCTGACGGTGCCTCAACTCACTCACGCGGAGGGCGGCATCCATGTAGCTGGCACTGGACCTTGCGTGAATTCTGTGTGGATTTCCTTCGCTGAACTCCAAGCCTCGACGTCAACTTCTTGGATCTGAGAACCGAGCGTTCCGATGATCTGATGTGCCAGGTCGTCGGCGTCTGTGCCTTGCTTGAAGCCGGGACGGTCAACTGTCATGAATGCCAATTGGAAACTGCCAGGCTGCTATCTTGCGACGATAATTGAGCCAAGCATCTACGGGTTTGTTCCTTCCTCGCACGCTGCAAGCAATATTCGCACAAGATCGCACAAGTCTGCCATTACGCTCTGCTTCCTGAACTAAATTTGTCGAGGTGCAGAGACAGATCGTCCGTCACACGAAGGACCTCGCATCGAGGCACCCTGCATGCATCTCTGCACGTCATATCCTCGACGAGGATGAATGCACAGGCTGCACGTGTTCAACGCACCAACCCGAAGTTCATGTCAATTTGGCGACGGTCGCCCGAGGAAAGCGTGGAGGCTGCACAGGCAGAATCTGATACCAACGATTAGAAGAATTACCGCCTGCCCTTCCTCAGTGCTCCCCAAATATTCCAACAACACACATGCCGAGATGGAGAGCTGACTGCTGCGGATATTGGTCTTCCAGAGATGTTGCGCTATGTTGAAACAGATCAGGTGAGATAGAGACAGGGGACCGAAGCGGCGGGTTGTTCCATGCGTTTAGTGCAAGGATGGCGAGGGGCCAGGCCGGCGAAGGTCCAATGAATGTGATGATGATAATGATGATGGGACCTGAAGTAGTTCATGTACCATGAGACGACAAAGACCTTGGAAGTCGACATCGGCATTCCTGAGAGCGACACCGTGCGAACCTGAGCAACCGCATGACTGGAAGTATCCAGACACAGCCAGATGCAGGAGCTCTCTGGCGGAAAGCATGGGCCGAAACAGTAGGACTGCCAGGGTTGGTCTCGGCCTCAGCATGAAAGCCACACGAAGCTCGGAGCATGCCGTCTCAAGGCAAAGGTGGCAGTCAGTATCGGTAATTAAGGCAAGAAACCAACATGCGATCCACATTCTCTGCCGTCAATGCCTGGCCAACGTCTTAGTGGTCGACCGAAAGCTCTCAGCAAACAGCCAAGCTGCACTGGAAGCAACACTCAATATCCGTTTTCCAAATGTCAGACCAGCCAATCATGTAGCAAACTGTCGTGAGTCTATGCTACGTACAATTAAACGGGCCAGCCCTTCGCAGCACGAATGACCGACCTTCGGTGGCTCCATGTGCTCCGGGGCAGAATCCGTGCCCAAAAAGGTACTACCACGAACCAGTCATGCCAATAAGGTGGCTTGCCCGAAATGTAGCTTCTAGAGCCGGCCCTGCCGAGCGGGGATAGATCCAAATTTGGTGGCTGGCTTGAGCTTCACCTGGCCGCTGGCAAGAGCGCTTTGAGCAAGGTCCAGTTTGACGGCACTTGTAGGCCCTCAATTAAACCTTGAATGCCGGTTTGTCGAGGAACCCCTCGCCTCCTCCTGGCCAGCCAAATGCCCGCACATTCCATGGGGCCATGGCTTGAATCTGGAGCAAATAATAGCCAGCATCCTGCTTAGGACATGCTAACGATATGGATTGAAAATTCCGTGCCCCGTCAAACGATGGCAGGCCTCAAAACAAATCGGGTGGCAGCACTCGTGAAGAAGCTGCTCCAAAGAGCGCGAGATTGCCTGCATGTTGCAAGGTCAGCTGGCTGCATGTGGCTTGGTCCAGCCGTGTTCCCACAAGACCAGAGCAGTAGCTTATGCCGTGAACAACCATTGTATGGAGTTTGAAGAGTGAGGGTCCGCGAGTGTCATCACGAGTGTGTGTAAGACAGCTCGCGCATGCCAAGCGGCTTTCCACGAGAACATGCCGTGCTAATGGAACACCAGCATGCACGGATAGGTTTGTTGAGATTCCAAATTTCTTTGACTGCTAGAATCCCTCGTATGCTGCTCACGGGACAGGACTACCGCTCTTCTGGTGAAGGTGAAACTTGGGGCATCGCTCGTTTTGAGGCCTACACAAGAACAACTGCGAATCTAGCAAAATTCCAAACAGCAGGTACCTGGGCCGCTTGCGAGGTGTTCTTCAGCCGCCCCCAGAGCTTCACTTCCAAATCTTCGCCAATGAGCTCATTCGGGTAAACAACGTCCTCAGACGATCGTAAACTCAAAGGCGGCTACTCCATACTCCAGGCCTGGCTGTGCTTTTCCAAGGCTGCAACAACCATGCAAGACAGCGTTTCTGACAGATCTATTATTTTTACCCGGCCACACGTTTTGCTTGAACCAGGCGTCGAGAATTTGCATGGACTCGAAGCTGTATGTCGTGCTGGTGGATGTTTGGATGGAGGGTGGGCAGAGCGGATGCTTGGATGTGTTGAGGCGGGCTGGCTGCAAGGGGATTTGGATCTCCCGCCGACACTCGATTCATTCGTGGTCATGGTGGAAAAGGCTTTCGACTTCTGCTCAACTTGGACCCTCCACATAGTGAGGCCAAAACCAACGGACTGGGGATCATCGGACCGTTGCTTGTTTTGGAACCCTGAATGCTCGTGAGAATCCCGAACCATGGGCTTGTTCGATTTTTGGCAATCGGGCCCCTGGAACTGCAACATTCTGCACATTTCTCGCATTGGACACAAAGCCTAATGGCCGAAGGATCGATTTTTGCGAGTTGAACTTCGAAACGATGAATCTGAAAGCGCACCTCCCATTCGTGACGTCTTTGTCCAACGAATCGGAACCGTTGTTGCGATGTGCAAGTATCCGGAGGAGACATAAGTGAGCCGGGTAGCTTTGCAACAGGATAGGCTATAGTAGGCAGGAACTACAGGGGGCTATTCCCAATGCGGAGAGGCTCAAGCAAGTAGGTGCCGAGCCTATTTATTCGGCCAGTTCCGCCTCTAGGGGCAGGGCCCGCCGTTTAGTCGGGATCCTGATGTCACCTCTTTCATCTTTATGTCTTTCAAAGAGTGAGACTTAAGGTCGGCTGCATGGTTGCCTTCCATTGCATCCAGCAGGTCCTCGCGAAGCAAATGCAGAGTGCAAACTTCCAACAAACATCGCCGACTCGTGATTGATCCCTTAGGGGGCAGTGGTGCCTGCGTGCGGCCCTGGGATTGTGGATGCGCATACAGGCAATTCGTGCGTTTGGCAAGCAATCGTGAGCAAACACCAAGCCAAACCGGAGGAGTGAAAGCTCGGACTCAAGTCCCCCGAGGAAAAAGCACAAGAATAGTATATGACTATGTGATTTCCTCGGGCTTACATCCTCCTCAAATCAGCTGCCACGTTACTTTCTCGAGGTTTGCTGCGACACAAACAAGTTTCTGGCAAAAAGTACACATTTATTCCCCGAAAAAAGGCAAAGGGGTCCAGCAAAAGCCGTTCGTCGGATTTAATTGAGCTCTTCCCCAAGAAAAGGACTCTCTCTCTCTCTCTCTTCCGTTTGTGCATCCGGGTAAGGGGGTCGACAGACTTCTACAAACCTCGAAAAGAGCACGACGTCTTCGACAATTAGGACAATCTCGCAGATTTGCATATGCATTAGTATCATTAGTAGCAACATGTTGGGACATAAGCCATTGAAAGCAAATTAAGTCACAGAAAGCTGGGCCAGCCGCGAAGAACAACACTTCCGGGGCGGACGGCAGGAGAGTCACAAAGGAGGAACCAGTGGGCGGGGGGTGCACTGCTGAACATGGTGAGGGTTGACAAAGAGATCTTCTAGAATTTGGTCGTCAAACTCTTCCCCCGGCGAAAAGCACAATCTGCTAAAGTTGCGGCACAAGCGTCTGCGAGGCCGAACTGTCTCCGAACCCTCTGCAGTGTTCTCGTCGAAAACTGCTTCCAGAACTCGTGTGAAAGTCCCGGGATGGTCAGCGTAACCCGCGGCGGCAAGAAATCGTAGTCACTTGCTCTCTTGAGCTTCAACACTTCGCAAATGCGAGAGCACCGATGTGTGGCAAAAAACTTTCTGATGCCAGCTTCCTTCAAGTCCCCATCCCCAAAGGATGGAAAATTGTTGTGGCGGCTGTGCACCTGAGGCCACCGGAGACCATGCGCCAAACGCACTTAAAGCAATCGGTGATGCTGATGCTCCATCCGAATGGCTTGTGTTTTCCCACCAGGTACTTATACTGCTAATGTTAATCTATGTTTGCTATTCTTGGTGTTGTTATTGCCATTACCATCAGCTTTTCCCGAAGGCGTTGATGTGAGGCTGGCTCCTAGGATGCCGCGAGGCTGCATGGCACAGGCTTTCGTGAGGTTGGTTTGCCGTTGGGTTTCGTCAGGTTGCCTTGCCTTTCGTCACTTATCTATTTTACATCTTTTCTGAGCAGGGGCTGCGGTGCACATTGCCCTGGGGTTTCTAGTTTGCATCTAACTTTAACATTACATCAAATGCATATGGCTGAACGCACGGGGCGGGGCTATGCGGGGCTAGCGAGAGTGGCGCGCATCCTAAGGTTGCACTGCGTAAACGGTGCCGTGACGATTTGTCATCGGAATTGGCAACCCCTCTAATGATGCTAGCTTCTTCGGTCATGCGGAATCAGGCTGTGGTGTGCCATAACGATTTGTGTTCCGAACTGACAAGTCTCTGGTCGACGTGGCGCTGCACGAGTGGTGCCGCCTTCAATTTGTCCTGGGAATTTTTCAATCCCGCCAGTACTTCGAGGAAACATGCTGGTCCTGTCTCTGGATCCCGCGAATACACGGGGGAAGCATTTTGATCGCACGAAATTGCACCGTGCTTGTAGCATGTGGTGCCGGGACGGTGCGCTTAGTCTCTCTCCCCCTCTGCCGCTTCGCACTTGGTCAGGTCTCTGAATAGAATCACGTTAGTATCGTGCTGCGACGATTCGCACCCGGAGTTGACACGCCTCAGTGGACGCGGTGTGTTTGCGATCCATTTTAAATCCCACATATTGGCCTCAGGTTACTCATGCTCGCCTCCAAATGACAGACCTCTCTTTGGACAGGGCGTGCACTGCGCGTTGTGGGTGAATGGATGTTAGCCTGGCGGATGGATGAATGGATGAGATGATGCTCGGTGGCTTGGTGCTGCCTCTGTACAGGAAGCTTTCAGTCGTTCTCTGGTTCGCCTGTTTTGTCTGCCTGTCATTGTCGTGGCCGAGCCTGTGGGTCCGTCAAGTGCAATACAGCCTTGCCATTGCCCTGGACGGAAGGAACTCCCTGAATGTCTACCACCAGGAGTTCGCCGTACGAGTGGTCGAAGGTGAAATGGCTGAATGCTTGCGCAAGGTCACCTTGGCTTCATGCATCGTGCCACCCCATACAGGTTCTCCTATTAAGCAGCAACCGCAACCACAAGCAGGAAAGGCACAATGGTGCCTGTGGTCTTCTTTGTTGACAGAGCCACCATTGTTGTTGAACTTGACAAAAACACCATCCATATGCATTTCCCCCATGAACACCCCACTATGATCTTGTGCAGAAAGCAAGTCGTCGAGGCAGTACAAATAATCCTCAGCACATGCTGTGGAAAGCAAACCTTCGTTAGTCCGAAGAGGGTGCAGTGGTGCGACTTCCGAGCTTGAATCCGAAGCTCGCCAGAACCATACAAAAAAACAGAACATAAGGGTCTTATCTCTCTGAGACTCTTGCAAGAAGCCGAGGCAATAGCCTTGCGCACGGCATCACTTCATGCACTTCCTGTCGTATAGCGACATCCCTCTGACAATCAGTGAAACGACTGAAGTTTCTCAGCAGCAGCTTGAAAACCCGTGTGCTGGCAAATAGCGCGTCTGTGCCCGCTTCCCCTTACCCCTTTGCCCACATGAAAAGCATAAGCAACTGCGTGCTGCACCACACTGGGTTGCCGGCCCCTCTGGCGGAAGCGCTTCGCGAAATATCTTGCAACGGCACTGTTGCGACAGAAGGGCTCCATGCTGGCCTGCACAGGTCGTGAGAAACAGAGTAGTCTGCTGGAGAAGCTAAGCTTTCCAACTGGCTTGACTTACTCAGAAGCTTATGTTTATGTGCAGTTCCACCTCTCACCAACCAACATAGGGGATGGGGATCAAGCACTTTGCTGTGCAAGCTTCCGCAGTCTTGGATCGGGAAAGGTTCAGGAGTTTCGAATGTCGCGCTTCGTGCTGGAATGCCCGAACTGTACCTTGGGAATTTTGGGACAGCTGGGGTCCGTCAAATTCAAACGAATCCATGCGAAGAGCCATGCTCGGGAAGCTGTCGGAGTATGCATGAAATGCGAAGGCAGTGGCTGACGTCGCGTGACCGTTGGGAAGACTAGCTTCAGCATGAATTGGCCTGGTTCTGCCTGGCTCCGGTTAAACTCAAGCTTGCACTTGCAGTTGAAGCGCGCATGGATCACACAACACCTCTCCTAAGTGCTTAGCAGTTACATCAAACCCACTGGCTTCTCCACTATTCCGCGCCTTGCAACTGGTTTTGATCGCCAGTGAACCTGCTGAGCCTCCTGACGCAAGGACTATCTGAATAGCCGGGCACACCGTGCCGTGATTTCTTCGGAAATCTCTAGTCTGCCACTACGGGGTGCAGGTCAGATTAGCTGGAGACTTCGTTTGCTTGCACAAACCTGTCCTGGCGCCAGCAGCTGCTTGCACACTAGAAGTCTTCCGCCCAGCCGCTGGTCATGCATGTAGCGGACGATTCCCATCGAGCCTTTCGTGAAATACCTCGCGGCCGTCCCTGAATCATGTCCTGTATCGAACAGCAAAGCTGCTGCTTGCAGCAAAGGCACCTTAATCGCCTTGTCACATTGGTCGTGACCTCTTCGTCGACTTGAAACCTCTTCCCATCGAAACGGTAGTGAAGCCGCCGCGCACAAGAAACCGGCTCCCAGCCTGCACCGCTCTTGGCATCAGACAGTGGTCCCTAAAAATTGCTGTATCGGATGCGTATCGGATGATGCGAGCACGAAGCCGGTAAATGCAAGTTGCAAGTGCCTTCCCAGGTGGCAAGCACCCGGCTGGGTTTAGCAGGTTCGAGTTCCGGGACAAAAGGAATGTCAGTGTCGGTGTCGCTGGGCCAATGTACGCTTTTCCACGGCAACTCCTTGATCCTGACGGGGGACTGCTGGGATGCAGACAGAAGCTGCACGGTGGTCCAACTCGAGATCGCTCAAAAGCTGCCAGGTTGCTGGCAGCTGCCCCCACTGCAAAGAAGAACTCGCACGTGCGAGCGGTTGCATTCAAGCGCAACATGGAGGCCGGTGTCCATGATCCATCATCATCCCCTCATTCACATGGGGTGATGCGCTGGGAAAGCTCTCAGAATGCTGAATCATCGAAGCGGCGTACTTCTACCTGTTGCCTTGAGCTCGTCCACTGCTTCGAGCTTGAGCTTGCACGAGCTGTTGCCTTTCAGAAAATCGGCTTTACGCCAGATCTCGCAAGGCGGTACCACGGCCGAAAGGGAGGCCTGAAGGCTTTGTTTCTTCCTCGTTGTCGTCATTGTACTCCTGGGTCTGAATCATCGAATCGAAGGGTAATGGGGTCTATATGGAAGCTTTGGACGGTGGGTGGTATGTCCGAGCCTGACAGCGCGGAAAGCGCCCCTGAGAATGCAGTGGCCGGAATCGAGCAAATATCGAACACATCCGCAACCTCTGACCCCCCAAACACGCACACCTGTCAAAACTTCAGTCCTATGGCTGCCAACTGCTGTAAGTAATAGAGATAATCGACAGCACGGCATTCAAGGCCATGAGCGGTCGTACCAGGACAAGCATGACCAAAAGCTACCGCATTGATCCTTAGCACAAGCGAGAGGTCACACAACTAACTAGGAAAAATGCACGAGGCAAGCGCTTGGAGCATAAACTTCGGACCGCGCAGCCGATCGCGAGGCGAGTGGATAAAGCTTTCTGGCAAGAAAATTGCCCACACATCGGAGAAAAGCTCAACTGTACAGTTCGGCGTCTGCACGTGCCTGTTGATTCTGGTCAGAAACGAGCAACATTCACGTAAAGAGGTGGTTGAGCATTTCTGGGACAACACCGCGGCGATGCATGAGACCCCGGCCCCAAATAAGAGCATGAGAGAGCGCTGCAAAACTTAAGCCTGCTTCCGCGGCTTAGCAACATTGCATGTCTGGAGAGCATTCCAGAGGTCTGAGAAAGGATTTGGTAGGTTGGGCTGTTTGAGGAAGGTTCATGCAAAGCAGCCACAGTCCGCGTGCCTAAACCCCGCAACAAAACTTCTCGGCAAAAACCGCTCCAGACCCGGGATCTCCGTAAGAGGCATTTTGGGCAATGGACTGCCAAGTGTACTTCTTGCTGCAAAGTCGCTATCGTTACGTAATCGCTTTCGACACTATGCGGACACACTACCAAAACCTGAAAACCAAGCCTCCGTCGTCTGCCCGCCTTTGCGAGAGTAGCCATCTTATGCAAGCCAACGTTTGCAGGGTTTCTTTGGACTTGAGAAGCTGAGGACAATGATGAAAATGCTGAGAACATGGACTTCAGCAGGGCCTGCTCAATCGTTGAATTTGTCGCTGGCAAGCAGCAAACGATAGCCTTATCGTTTTTGGTATTTCGCGTTGTCGTAGCCCGTGGGAGCCCAATATCGATCCTTCAACATACGCTCTATCGCGGCCAACAGAAGCCGAGCTCTTACCTACAACGATTTTCTGCTAATCCCCTTACAGACAGTCAAGCTCTTCAGAGAGTAATGCCTGTCGCTCATGTGTAATGGCGCTGAACCCTGGGGCCCTGGGGTCAGGGGCTTGGGGTGAAAGACTTGCGCAATTTGACTTAACGGGTTCGACAGCAAAGGTGTATGCTTGCTGCCTGCTAGTTGTACAAGCCAGTCCAACTGCGGTCTGTTCAAGCTTGAGAAGGTCCCCGCGCCACACTGTTTGTTGACTACGGCGTGCCTGAGCAAAAGGAGCCAAACAGGAGTCACCGGTGTAGGTGGACAAACAGTGACACGAAGGGCGGGGATAAAGCTGACAGGCGCATGGCATCTCAGGAAAAGCGTCTCGCGAAGTGATGAACGCGAGCTGCAGTTCAGTTATAGAAACAGACAGGCCACGCATGGCAATGATGCCGGCGAAGAGCGCAGAATCAATCAAAGGTGTTCGGCCCCTCGCCGGCCGACTTGGGCTGCGTATTCACGACGGAGACTTGAGAAACCCCCTGAGTGGCCAGTGCCGAGCAGCTGCCAGCCGGAGGCAAGGCTGACAGGAGGAACGGAACCCACAAAGCAAAAACTTCGGCGAAACCGTGTGGAACGATCACAAAGCCACGAAGCAGTAAGTGGGTGAAGCCTGTTAGAATCTCGAAGAATGACAAGCTCATGTCCGTCCTGAAAGCCTGTCCCGCATAGCTTGTCATGATTTTCCATGCAAGGCTATTAAATCCCACACTTGGCCGAGCAGCTGCATCCTTGGACAAGCTTGCATCAAACCACTGAGTTTGGCCATGAACTCGTCGGCATCCCACGGCTCTCCATCTGAAATGAACATCCTGCATTTGCAAATGTTCTTGCTCGTCGCATGCTTCTTTGCGCATGGCAAATACTTATTACTTAGCAGCAGGGAGTCACGTACGTTGGTCTTCCGCTGGTCTCGATGTACTGGTCCGCTTGTCGTACCTCAATGTTGTTAACAATAATCAATCCAAAAAGAAGTTTTCACTGAGACTACCATCAAGACACCCGATTCGCACGTTGCTATACACTGTTATACACTCTAGCGGAAACTAGGCATTGGTGGGATGGCAAATTGCCGGGCTGCGCAATCGGTGGCAGTTGCCATTATTTCTTAGCCCCACCCTCTGCTTCCGCAACGGCAGTTGATCACCTGTTTTGGCCCTCGCGGTTGATCACATATCTTCAAGCACACTTCACTAGCCGACCCCGTCATTACGCGATGGCACCCCCCCGACTAGGCGGTGCTAGTTGATCGCATTTCTAAGCCCGCCCCCCTCAGTAGGCGATGGCGGCGGATCGCATTCCCTTAACCTGCCCCCTCATTAGGCGACTGAGTTCGATCATATTATTGAAACCCGCCCACTTATGAGGCGGCGTGGTTTGATCCATTTCTTAAACTCGCCCAGACGGCAGAAAGCAGCGAGACAACAAGCAAGAAGCAAGACAAGCACAAAGAAACACACAAAAAAAAATGAAGGCGGAAAAGCGAAAAGCTGGCCTAAATCAGACAGCGGAAAGATTCCCAACATTAAAAGACATGAAGCGAACTCAGCTGAAGGCACCAAGGGATAGACAAGAACAGCGGAGTGCAATAAGCTTCAAACCTGCTACCAACAATCAACAGCTGCAGAGCAAGCAAAAGAGAGAAGTGTGACGGCCATTTGAGCCAAAGTGGGAAGAGACTCCCAGCTGCCTTTGCTTGAAGTGCGGCTTGGGCTCACATTCCTGGATGCCGTCGAAGCCAGAGGAATAAGATGTCTGGAAACGTGGCTCCACCCTCACCCGCTGAAGTTTGATGGCAGCTACGTCGGCCGGCTGTAAGGCAAACTGAATCTTGAATCTCATATTGAAGGTCACGAAAGAATAGATGTCGCTCGTCCTAAGTTCGCCAGCCTTCCACCGCTATCTCATGGCTATCATTCGCTCGAGACAATGTCTCGCGCTTTCAACCTGAAGTAGCTCCCCTCAACACAGAAGCCCTTGCGGTACTGGAATGCATACTGAATCACCTAACCTTCTGTGAGATGCTGTTCCAAAAGAAAATGACTTCTCCCAAACATCATATGGCGGGCCCGAGATCTGTGAATTGAGCTGCTGCCGGCCCATGTCTCGCGCAAACTCGGAAAGCTTCAGTTGGACCTTCGCGCTCTGTGGAAACCTTCCTCTAGCCGCAATCACGGCAGTACCGATACCACACGCATTCTGAGAAAGTTGAGCGAAGCTGCAGCATCGATCCGTCTTTGCCAGGTTCCATCTTGACCACAACAATCTTGGGACGACATGCTTCCGGAAGTATCAAGCACAACAATGTAGTGAGCAGAGACCTGCAAGTCGCGTCTGATGTGTTCTGGCACAAGCAAAAGCATCTGCCCATAGGAGCCATTGGAATCTTTCCAGACAATCCCGAGGGTTCAGGAGTATGAAACAGGCCCTTTGAGAAGGGCGAATGCCTGCAGATCAACAGGTTTTGTTCTCATCACAGCGCCACTTCCCTTCATTCTAACATGTACTGCCTCGATCACGATCCATTCAAGCATGCAGCCTACAGAATCGAAGAAAAGTAACTCATGAATGCAGCAACATCTCCACTGACGTGCCTGGTGGGACTCATGCTTGGTTGTGGACCAAGATCCCACCGAGAGAGTGGAAATTGAGGGACGCTCCAGAGATTGACTCCAACTGGGCAGATCCCCAACAACCTCGCACGGAAGGTATTCCAGCATCACGCCACTACAGATTGCAGAGAAGCACAGCTTCATCCAAGACACGTCCTCGTCCTCAGGATCACTGTCAGAGGCGTCGTCGGGGTCAGCGACAGCCTGACCTCCAACTTCATGCAACGGTTTGTTGCTCTGGTCCGCGTGATCACCTGATTCACCACAGTCGGGAAGCGTAAGAGCTGATACACCCCGACAACGCCTGCAAACCCCAAAGCACAAACTGAGCGTCTTGACGACAGTGCACGGGTTAGGCAAAAGGAGCACATGCAAGAGAATCTCATAATAACAAGCTGCCTGCCAAGGTCGATGCATGCTCCGATGCAGGCCATGCAAGTCCCCTGACCAGTTGAGCTTCACAATGACGGCATGGGGCGGCCTCGAAGAAAAACTCAACATTAATTATGCAGTGCACCTACGTGGCAACTGCGACGTGATCAAACAAACAAACAAACAAGCAAGCAAACAAACACACACACACACACTTACTTTCTCAAAGTTGCGTACACTCATGGCTGGCTTATGCCATATCAGAACATGTAACTAGATGGCGTTGATACTGGTGATGATTAAAACGAAGATAAGATCGACAAATTTGGTGCCATACCAGACATGACAAGGGCATGCAGCATACAAAACAAGAAGATGAGATGAGCATTTTTGGGGGAAGGAACTCCATTGCAGAGCGCTTGTGGAGCTACGGAGCTACCCCGGCAGAGCTGCGTTCATGACATGCGCCATCGCATGGGTGAGATGAACATGAAAGTGAAGATAAATGGGGGAGCTTCGTTGGACGGTCCCCATGAGAGAAGATAACCCCCCAACCCATCGGCGAGGGTACTCGTGGCCCCAATTTTGGGGTGCTGCTTGCCAGAAAGCCAGCCATACTCGCAGTCGCAGGAACTCTACCACTTTACCGAGTTAGACCTTTGCAGCATTGCCCGACTACGTGTAGTGCGCAACTAGACCTTTCCCATGGCAGAAGGATGAAATGCGCGAGACAGACGAGCGAGGCAGACCGTACTCTACCTGCAGAATCCCTTGCGCCTGTGCACATGCCCTCATGATCATGCAATGGGGCCCAGAGAACGGCCAGTCGAAGGTAACTTGGGCCGCTGAAGGGGAGAGACAGAGAGAGGGAGACAGAGACAAGCACCCGAAAGCCAAAAAAGAACGGATCCCCATCGTCGAGGACTGCCTCAATCGAGGTCACCACAACGCCGTGACAATGCCCTGACCTTTCCGTAGTATCGCTGCTTTCAATGTTGCGTCCAGTGATGCTTTGTGGCAAGTCAGAACATGCAACTAGGTGATGTTGATGATGATGACTACGAAAATGAGATGGACAAGTTGGTGCCATGTATGCCAGACACAAAGAAAGGAGTAACCCCAATCAAACGATGGGCGAGTGTAGTACACACACACACACAGAGAAACTTGGCTAGTCCTGCTGGTCCTGCCTCGTTAGTCTGCTCTATGTTCCCATCGCCAGCCTTGGGCAAATGGTCAGTTCCGGCCGTCTTTTCGCGTCCTTGCTGGGTGTCAAGTTTGGGAATGCCCTCATCATCCGACCACTCGCTCTCCAGCTGCCGATGGTTTTCAACCTGCGATGGATGGGTGGATTTTCCAACATACCTGGTGCCTTGGCCATCAGTGTCGGAGGCCAAATTCGAAACAAACTTCCTTTGCAAACGTCGCCAACATACAGCAACTGCCGATGCTGGCAAGCAGCTGGCACCTTGTGTTATTCGCCAAACAATGCTGGCCTCCCCATGCGAGGCCTCCCGTCCGCAGCCATTACCAAAGGAACGAAACGTGTCACAGTGTCACAATCATGCAAGAAAGCATGCAAGAAGGCCTTGTGATGTTGCATTAAAGTATCCGCTTTCGATGGGTTAACTCGGCAAAGCTGCCGCAGCATCTCGCCCGTGGCGCAAGAGTACTCGAAGGAAGACACAAATTCGTCGATCCTCAGAATCTGCTTTTGCATGGGGACTGTCTCCCACAACAGATAACAGCGTGTTCTAACTTTCATTGAACTGCAAATGCAAAGCGGCTTGGCTTCAACCAAACTACGACGAATCTGCTTCGCGATTTGTTGGGCGACTGCCGCTGGGTCGTCGATGAAGCCGCGAGGGACTGAAGAGACAAACTGGTGGTCATTCATGACTGCATATGCCTCCTGCGACGAAAATGACCGCAAGGTGGATCCAAGCTCCGCCAGGGTTTCTGATGCGAAATGGCCTTGCCTCCCAACTTCCTCAGTCTGACATGTGCAGGACATAACTTGTCCGGCATTCACCTTCCTATTTTGCCGACACAATCTGGCAAGCGAGATGCTTGCATAAAGTCTTCGATCTGCACGAGCACGTTGTAGTCCATCTCGCCAGCACTCGCCTTCGCACTGCACCTAGAAGAAACAATTTTGCTCCACTCTGCCGGCTGCAAAGAGATTCCTCTTTTCTCGGCTTCCAGTGCACGTACAACATCCGCAGCTTCGAAGGGAGCCAATTGCTCTAAGTCTCTTTTCGCCGTGCGTGTAAGCTCACGGCGGCAAGCAAAATCCTGCACTGCGCTTGCCGCCCACTCGTAACTGTTGCCGAAGCCGTCTGTCGAGTTCCATGCTGCTGAGTTCCCACGCGCCGGTGGAGTCTGGGATGTGTCAGCAAACGGCCAGCCGGTGGATATATTGCCCAAAGTTTTCTCGTTCGCCTGCTTCGTGTCACTGTTTCCGCATCGATTCGCACAGTCATGGAAAGGCTCGGCTCGTTGGAGCAGCTGAACGATGCAATGCTGCAAACGGAAAGGAATGCCCAGCTTGGCCGGATCTTGGTAATAAGCTAGTTCAAACAACCTCGGGCAATGCAATGAGAATCAATTAAACAAAGGCTACCTGTGTCTGTCGTCAGACCGATAGAGTGAAAGCATGCTTGCGGGTGCCGAACCAGCCGGAGCAACTTTGCGCAAACACACGAGAACCGAAATACCGGGCTGCCAACGACTCGAACTAGCGGCGTGGAGACGCTAGAGAAACCGTTCGTGCTGAGGCTGTGGTGGTAGGCGTTCCTCAGAAGCAAGTGAAGCCGTGAAAGGAGACAAAACTAGACATGACTCGACAGGACATTGTACTTGCTGTCAGTGCCCACAAGCTTCATGTCGCTTTCTGTGCAGCCCATTGATGCCTTCGCAAGTTGCAGGAACCTTGGCCATCACAGTCAATTTTGCAACTGGGACGGGGCTCTTCCCTCCAGCCCTCGAGCAGGTTCCAAACAGTTTTCAACACGGTACAACACAAATCCCAGTACCTGAGCTCTCAAAGATCTCGACAGTGTGCGGAAAGGTTTGAAGATGTGAAAGAATTGGTGCATAATTGCTTTTACACCTCCACCCCACCTTTTCCTCACCTCGTCGGTTAATACAGTCTTTGGAGCTGCTCCATGCGTGGGGACCTGCTTGAGCCTTTTCGAAACCCACTTTCTCACAAACCCTAGTATACACTCCGTTGTCTTGCTGAATCGTTTCCATGCCTGCGTGATGACTTCCTAGGACCTCTTGAAGCCATCTTCGTGAAGTCTGGGTGATAATTTGAAGCTTGCTGCTTTGTTTTTCGTTCGGGCCGTGCTGCAGGCTGACTGGTTCCTGGTGGTGGTGGATGGTGGCGGTGCAAAGGGCGGACGGAAGGCAGCTGAAAGTGGACAGCAGCCCGTCTAGAACTGTTGTCATAGTTCGGTCGGGGTTTGTCACCAAGGAGACAGTGGGCAGCCGAAACTCCCCCGACTCACACGGACGGATAAGTAGAACTGTCGTGAGTACACCGTTGGGATGTCCCGCTGATGTCAGAGGGACATGGTACTGCTGGGGTGACAATGTACCGCTACGATGCATGCGATAAGAGAAATAACGGGAGGTGCCACTCTCTTCAAGCAGAGGCAACTCGCCAAGGCCCGGAATGGCGTGTGTCCAGATTGAAGAACATACTTTTTTCCGCTCGCACGAGATTGAAAAGCATACAGCACGATGACAGCACGATGGCTGTGTGCGATATGTGCCAAATTTGCAGAGCAAGCGTGTCGGATCCTGGAAAGCATGACGGCGTAAAGAAGGCAAATCAACTGGGAGCGGCACTGCTCCATTGTTGGAAGCTGCAGCCGTTTGATTGCTTGCTGAGATATAGGATGCCCACACTGGAGATCACTGAATCTGCTTCCACCTGCCAAGTACTGTATTGGAGGGCCCTGAAGCATTGATTAGCTATCTGACGAGGCCCACAAACATCCCAACGAAGTGCATGTCAATTGGCTTGGACATGGACCGCTTTCAGTAATGCTGCAGCCACTCACCCCAACAAATTGAAACAGGAATCCGAAGCGTGTTTGCGGCCTCGAATGTTGACAATTTTTCCGCCAGTAGTGGTGCTGAGCGCATCCTGCATTTCACATTTACACGACACACCTTTGATTCATTTACAAGAATCCCCGATAGCGCGTTAGAACCCGGAAGCAAGCGCTGTTCTGCGTGAATCGGCATCCTCCAATCTGGAAATGATCTTCGTGCTGGTAGAATGGATGTGGCAAGGACAAACGCCGCAGCATCCAAGTGCATGAGCCACGCGAAACACATAAAGGCGTCGATTGCTCAAGGACCACAGAAAGCCGTCATGCCACACAACTTGGAGTGGACTGCTTTCAAAATGCTCGGCAGACAAAGCGCCAGTCGCAAATTTGTCGATGGTGTTGTCAAGGCTGAAGCCATTTTGAAAAGCCTTAGCTCTAATCTGGTGCCATAACGCCTGTCCCGGCAAGCCGCACCGGCAATGCCAGCTTCAAGCACAAACAGCAAGGAAAAAGTGCCAAGCACCGCCACGAATCATTGCTGATCTCCCCATGAGTAAATCGCAAAGCTAAAGGGCTGAGCCATCCCAACTGCCGCCAGCCACCGTTGCACTCATCATCCATGCGTGCTCAGGAAATCAGCGACATGAGCCGAAACTCTGATGGCACGGGAAACCCACAGCAATAGACGAGCTGATACAGGCGACGAGCCTGCCTTCGATGCTATGTCGTCCATCGTACCTGCAGTCCGAGACTGCCCGACAAATAAGAATATGCTCGCAATGGCATGCTGAGCAGATTTGGGCCCGGACGACATGCCTTGTATTTCAAGTACAAACCTGCCCGTGCTGCCCGAGGAACTCAACGAAAAACTCTGGTTTTAGCTCTTAATTACATGCCAGACCTCCTGTCGCCGTGTGGTCGGTCAGTTTTCTGCCCGTCTGCAAGCCATGCAATTTCTTCTATGCTCATGTAAATGCAAACTGCCGCTGTTCTAAACCCATCTCCTTGTGCAAAGGGCCCAACGCGGCCTGCAATCACTGCAGTTGGCGCGAACCACTGTGATTAAGTCATGCTGGTGTTAGCATGCTATGCCTGCAAAGCATTCCGCTGAAGTTGTTCTTCGGCATTGACACCTGGTGGTCATTGTACCGGACAATAAGACAGTCAAACTCCACGCCAGTGCCCTTTGCACAAGCCGTGGACGCTTCTCTTTCCCGGCATCGTCTTCCTGCAGCAAAATCTCCTGCAGGAATTCCTGGCAAGCAACCGCATATCGACCAAAGTGACAAAGCCCCTAATGGCCTCAACTTCAGCCGTCAACCTTGGATTAACAGTGATTAACACTGCCCAAACACACGAACGAAGATCAACAACAAAGGCTTGATTGCATCTTGGTGCCACAAAGGAGCCCGGTGTTTGGCCTCAACAATCGTCTGTTCATGTGGTATGTCATGTCACCCACAACATCACATATCACGTGACATCATGCGGGAACATGCCTGGACTGTGATGGCGGCCTGCGTCCTGCAGCTCGGAAGCCTGGCGAAGAAGGTAACTTTGATGCTTCCGGCCTGGCACACCGAACTCTGCCAGGCATACTCCTAGGCTTCTGCCACCACGCCATAGCAGGGAACACATGTCTGCCGCGTGCGAGCCACAAAGCAGCTGCGCACAATACAAAAGCCGTAGACAAGACTAATAAACGACACATTTAGGTGCATGACACACGCACACATATATATATATTTTTTTCTGTAGGTGTGCAGGCATATATTTCTCTATATGTATGTATATATCTCTGTATATATATATATATATGGTCGCCCCCCCCCCCCGTTGACAAACCATGCCCCCTAAAAAGTCGTAGTGCATGGTCTGTCATCGGATGGGTGACGATCCGCCCTTCCAAACTCAATTCCAAAATTTCCAAAATTCTCGCCCCTACCTTTCCGGATTTCCAAAATTTCCGAATTCTCCAAAAAGTTCGCCCTTATGTTTTGGAAAATCCTGTCCACTAGGTCGGGCCATTTTGGACATTTTGGAAATCCTGAGAGTGAGGGAATTCAAAATTTCCAAAAGTTCGCCCTTATGTTTTGGAAAATCCTGTCCACTAGGTCGGGCCATTTTGGAAATGTCGGAAATTTTGGAAATCCGGAAAGTGAGGGAATTCCAAAATTTCCACAAAGTTCGCCCTTATGTTTTGGAAAATACTGTCCACTAGGTCGGTCCATTTTTGGAAATTTTGGAAATCCGGAAAGTTAGGGTCGAGATTTTTGGAAATTTTGGATTCTGTTCTACACGTCTCAAGTGGGATTATTGTGTAGTGCATCCGTACCACCCTTATATATACACATGTGCTCTATAATACCTTTATTTGGGGGCCACCCGCGCGCCTTATCGTGCCAGTCTCCGCATCGGACTAGAACTATTACCATGCTTGGAGCCAATATGACGTCACAGTAGGGCGAAGTATCACTGAGCAAATACACACCTGCATATACTAATGTACATAAATATACATACCACTATATTAAAATACAAATACATTAACTCATTCATGCATTCATCTGTTAGTATTTCCTGTAACCAAGAGTAGTACTAAAACAAACATTCCTTCAAGTAAAAATCATCAGATTAATATTAGTACTAACGCTAACACTATTACTAACACTAGCCACAATATTTAGACTAACAGCAATATTTACATAAGTATTGATGCTCCTACGAATACAAATACGTATACCCTTATGATGTTAGCAGTCATGCTATCACCAAGACTAATACTGACATTAGTAATTTGTTGAATGCTCAANTATTTACATAAGTATTGATGCTCCTACGAATACAAATACGTATACCCTTATGATGTTAGCAGTCATGCTATCACCAAGACTAATACTGACATTAGTAATTTGTTGAATGCTCAAGCGAATACCAGTATTCATACCAGCATTAACACTTATATTAATTCGAATTTGACTATGAATAATCCTAATACTAATATTAACATTAAAGCTCCTACAAATACCAATAATCATATTCATACGGATATGAATACTAATACCATTACTAATAGACGCCTGCGTAGCAAAAACTACTGTACATAAAAATACTTGCCACTATCTTAAAATACAGATATGTATTAATGCATTCATGTACTAATGTTTCAGGATACGCATATACCCATATACCAATGTAACAATATACTACTTGTTCATGTATGAATCTACTACACTAATGTGCTAATATACTAATTTGCGACTACTGTAATATGCAAGTATGCCGACATGACAAAGTAGTGTACTAATATGCCCACAAATTGATATACTTATAAATCATTAGACAATACACGAAAATAGTACATATACTAGTATACTAATATGCTAATGTACGAATATACTGGTATGTTAATATACTAATATACCAATACACGAATGTACTAGTGTACTCATGCACCAGTTGCACAAGCATATTAAATATACGAAGATACAAGTATACAAATATGTTACTGCTCGAATACATTAATGTATTGATATACTAATCTGCTAATATACGAAACTATCAATATACCAACATATCAAAACTAATTCTAAATTTGATACTAATACTAGCACTTCTGCAAATATTAACTGATATTAAACCCAGTATTAAGACTGATACCAATACTCGCCGTGGTACTATTACTGGCATTGACACTGGCACGAACACTAACACNACTAGCACTTCTGCAAATATTAACTGATATTAAACCCAGTATTAAGACTGATACCAATACTCGCCGTGGTACTATTACTGGCATTGACACTGGCACGAACACTAACACTAACACGAACACTAACACTAGTTTATATTTACTAGTATTGATATGTATACTTACAGTAAAAACTAATACTAATACTAATACGAATACTAATACTCATCCTGATATCAATACTACCACAAAACTATTCTCTCATGTGCCGCGCGTCTGGTGCATGCGTCCTCAGTACATGGCATGTTAAAAGTACACGTTGTATATCTACTGTACAGATTATCGTCGTGTGATGTGTGTTTAGATACAATATCTCAGCCGAGTCACCTGCCAAGAGTACACTGTCACAANTAAAAGTACACGTTGTATATCTACTGTACAGATTATCGTCGTGTGATGTGTGTTTAGATACAATATCTCAGCCGAGTCACCTGCCAAGAGTACACTGTCACAAGGGCATGGTCTGTCAACGGGGGGGGTGAGCATATATATATATATATATATTTTTTTGCACACACATGATCACATCGCATCTTTGTGTATTTGTCTATTCGCATTTCAGGTGCCAGAATCTATTCGACGAGGTCAACCCGTACATTTTCCAACCTGCTGACTGAAAGTCAACACTCGTTGCATGTGAACTATAAAAGGGCGGAAGGGTAAGAAGACTTGAGCGCGTTTTTCTTCCCAATGCTTCTTTGGCATCGCTCTAAGGCTCTGAGGATCATTGGCTGGTCTACCAAGGCTTGGTCGGGCAAGCCAGTGAGGAACTTGGCTTGGAACTCTTTGTTCCAACCAAATTCTGATCAAAAGCCGGTCGCTGCCCGATAGCAAGTGCCAGGATACCTGATTCCTAACAAACTACTCACGAACCTTTACGGTCGCACTGCTCGAGCCGACTTCCATGCTCCGATTGCTTTGAAACAAGATTCAGAAATTCGGCCTACAAGGTCCGCGACAAAGATTGCTAGCGATTTGCTTGCGGCCGTTTACGCACTTGACCAAACTAGCACAAGCTCGCCACGTTGTCGACACGGCTGGTTAGATGTTGCAGCCCTGACAGTCCTTGTCGCGGCACACTGAGTTGAGTCACTTCAGAACGGTCTCTCTGCGACATCGAAGTGCCAGCACAACCTGCACAACGCCCAAGCAACTGACTCAACGGCAACCTTCAGCGTAAGAACAGAAAGCAAAACATCCGACCTGATGCACATAACGAGTCATAATGATCGGAACGACGACGAACCAAACAATTTTGACAGTGCAAGTTGACACTTTGACGATCCCCGAAACTGTGGCGACGCTGCCGTTAGTCAAGACCCCTTTACAGGCAAACCACCATGCTGTGTCCCGTGCCATCCCTGTGCGATTTTGGCCTCCGAGACTTGGTTTACGTGCTACGTCGTACTACGTGGTTGTGAGATGGCTGCGACAAGCCAGACGTGACACACTTCTGCGCATTCCGTTCTCTTCGATTCTTCTGCTTTGGGGTCAGGTAGATGGGTTCGAGAACGCCCAGGCACATGCACGACACATCAAGACAAAGCAGCTTCCTGGCTCTGGAAACGCTGCCCCGTTTACGAATGCACGCCCAGTCATTGGAGAGCAGCGCGGACAAAAGCTAAGGGGAAGGAACGGGCAACAGTGTATTGCAAAGGCGAGCTGATGCTGCCAAGACAATGCAAATGATGCAGTGCTCCTTGTATTACTTGTATGCACTGTTGCGAAGTGGTGGGCAAGCGGCTTTCCAATCATAAGGGAAATTGGTTTCGCACGCCTTGTCATTAAACCCATGCCTGCACTGAACGACGCATGGCGAAGCTTGTTCCTCAATGCAAGAAGCAACTGTGAAACGTTTGTCTGCCCTGCAAAAAAATCGTTGTGCTTATGCTTGCCGGAAACGAGTCGGTATAGAGGCCTGCGGTGAACGTGAAAGATTCGGAGGTAATGCTGCTGTCTTCAGTTGGTGAAGACGTACACTGCGGCCATGTTGCCGAATGTTAACCCTCAAGGCAAGGGCCCCAGCCCCCGCCCCCAGCTTATCCAGAGAGCAGCCTTCCGAATTGATCAGGGAATAAGATTGGGGGAGGGGGTCGCCCCCCGTTCACCTGACATACTGTGCCAGGAGCAGAGCTCCCAAAACTCTCCCTTGACCCATACTAATTAAGCCGTAAACAACAACTCCCGCAAGCTCCAAAAGAGCTAGCTTTCGTGGTGAATAGACGAATCGGGCTGCGAATCCTGCCCAGCATTCCAGGTGCCTCTTCTCCTCCTTCGTCCTCGTCGTTCAGCACACGGCGACACTCAATCCCCACTCCGACACCAATTCAGTTGGTGCAGCAGGTACGCAAGATGCGCCGACACGTCGGATCTTCGCTGACCGCTAGGTCTCGGCTCTCAGTCTCCCTCTCTCTTTCCGGAAGTTCGACAACGGCCATAGACTCGGACAGAGCTTGGCGTCGGAAGGTGAACTACTTGCACCAAATATAGCATGACACCACGGCCACTACAACATGGCAGGTGAGCAGAGTGAACCAAGTAATCAAGTTGTCCACAACGGTTCAGTGCATGTGCCGAACAGGATGCATGTGGATGATGCCTTCCAGCAGTGAAATTTGAGAAGTTGCTTCAAACCAACAGAACTATGGTCTGCCAAGGAAGCAGATCCTGGTCGGTTCTCCAGCTTACACAAATCGGCTTCAGGATCCAGTTCCACTGTAGCTCCCATGTTGTTTTCAGTCCTCCCAGCGGCGTGCGCCTCGGTGAATCGATCCCTGCGGAGTCTCCGGCCTCGGAAATGCAAAGCACAAGGAGCGACGAAGCCGAGAGTTCCGTTGGCTGTCCCACCGCCTCGCCTCGCTGGTGCCAAGCAGGATGCGGTTTCCAGGTTGCAGCCGCTGCATTTCGTCACGCTGCAGGCTCCTGCGGCAAAGCGAAGATGGCTGCATGAACCATCTTTACGCATTTCCAATCAGCAGAACACAGATCTTGGATCATCTTGAATCAGCGGTGAAGTTGAAGTCGTTGAACTACGACTGAGATGTAAACAATCGCACGCATACGAAGTTCGCAAGAGGTGTTATACACCGAAGGCCACAGTCCCGAACCGGAACAATTCTCAGAATGTCATTCCGCAGCGATAGGCTAGTTGCACCAACAGGCCGGCAAGGATCCCGTTTTGCTCCCTGCAGTCCTTGTCCCCGAGGCCTCCCCTCTGTCCAACCAGATCCGATTTTGAGATAAGGCCAACAAGAAAAAGCACTGGTCTTCGAAAGCGATTGCGAAGTGGTTACCTCGCTGGAAAACCCGCGTTGGTGCATTCGATGATGAAAATGCCAGCCAAGCCCCGTGCGACTCACAAAGTCGATGTACTCTTCTTTCACGACCGCTTGCCTTGGAACCGTGCCCGTTAGGAGTCGCTTTGTCTTTCTGTTTATAGTAGTGCATCCTCGGAAAAATCTTGATCCCAGCCGACAAAGACAATCATTCAACTGCAAGAGAACTGTCGTGCGCAACGTTCAGTCAGATTTCCACAGGTTCACGATGGATGAGCTGAGCAGACCAATACTCATCCAAATTGTTGTTGCTTCCCTATCACGACCATCAGCCTGCAACAGCTTCTGGTCACATCGATTCCGTGGACATGTCAAAACACAACAAGGATGCAGTCCCCCAGGCTCTCACAAAGCGTTGTTCGTTTTTGCTGAAACTTCTGTCGCCGAGAAGCAAGAACTCCCGCTGATGCCGCCGGCCCATGATCCAGGGTCCTTGCCTGTAGCCGACCGACTCTGAATGCTCGTGGTATCCGCGGGCCCTTAATTCCTGAAATCGTGAGGTTTGGGAAGACACACCACTGCCTGAGCATTTCGAACTACTACAGTATTGTCCACTTCATGTTCAACCTGAGGTCTTGGATCGCTCCGTCGCTCAGAAACGGTACTAGCACGCCGTGATGTCGGTGCACCGCTGATGCATGTGTCCCGCCTTAGAGTCATTGGACCTAGCCGCCGTTTCTCCGCTGGCAAGTCCTATTGCAACGTACATTCAGAGCCACATCTTGCCCAACAGTGCTCCCAGCTCTCATGCTGCGAATGTCAATACACATGCCAATTGAGGTGCGGAAAGAGACCTTCGTGCCCTCGCCAGTGAGCACCAGAACCACCGAAGGAGAGAAGACTTCCGAGTCCTTTCACAGCTCACTTCTGTATGCATCACCGGGCAAGTGCCAAACAAGAACGTACGAGCCATGGACGGTTTAGTCATCGCTCCAGCGGAACATCACAGCACCCCAATCCACATAGACTAAACAAGGCATATGGCGCGTACATCTGCCCCAATGGTCCTCTGTTGACATTGGGCCATTAGGCACAGACTTTCTGGCTTGGCCGACGGGTAGCGGCGGTACTGCAGGGAGGGCTTCATGGCTTCATGTGAAACTCTCTACCACCAGGCGAGTCCCAACCCGTGGCTCCTTCCTCGATCAACATGCAAACTCAGAACTCAGTTCACTCACTTGACTGGGCCAATCAAGGCTCACTGCAGCTTCCATCAGCTTCGTGAAAGGCTGGCCTTGCCTCGGCATTGCAAAGAAGACCTGGCGAACAAGCTCATCTCCGAGTGTTTTGTGGAACTATCTGAACTCATGAGAAAGGCTGCTTTAGACAAGCAGGAACACACTGCTCGGAGACTGCTGCACGAACTGCAACTCAGCTCAGCCAAGCCACTCAGCAGGTTGTGGTGAGCATGGTGAGCCTCCTGGGTGCTGAATTGACGCCATTCATGCGTTGGTGAAGCACGTGAAGGGGATGCGATTCATCTCTGCACACAAATCCCTGGACTCGCTGTGGCCACCCTGCAGGGACCACGCTGCTCACTTTGCGTTGCAATAAGCTACCCCGCAATGCTCGGCGTGCATTTAATTTCCAGTTGCAGACAACGACAGCAAAGCCAGTAAGCAGCACGCCGTGTCTTTGCACACCTCGCCTTGGTTGCCTCAGCGGCAAACACTGGCCTACTCCCCACAGCCTTTTGGGAAGCTCCTTACACTTGCCGCATCGGGCAAGGCTCGCGCAGCGTCAGCTTTTGGACATGAAAAACTGCCGATGTTGGTCGATTGGGTGAAACACAAACTTTGAACTACGAAGATTGACGATGCCTGGCTCAAAGCAGCAGATCGTCGTCGGCGGATGTGGCAAGTGGCCGACTTGCAACGCTTGCGCCACCCAGGAGGTCCTGTCAATGACCGAAGCGACAACCGCGAGTGACGAGATCGCCCGAGGCTCCCACTCTTGTCTCGTATATGGCTTTTTTCTGTGGAGCTAGCTGTTCGCGCTGTGCCACTCAAGACTTATTGCTGCAGAGTTGCTGCAGCCGGACTGGACTGTGACTGTGGTAATGTGCTTCGTCGTTTTCCAACCTACGGAAAGACCTTGAAGAGCTCAGCTTTGCTTTGGGCATCGGTCCGCTAGTCCTCCTCATCGGACTCTGCCAGCGTGACCGGCTTCTCTGGCAAGGCACTCGCTTCTAGCAAATCCTGTGGGAGCGACGTGAGGTCAGGCGTCTTCGGAAGCCAGGATGCCACATTTACAAATTACAAGTCTCTACCGCAGCACATCTTTGGGCTGCAGCTCAAGCATGCTCAAGCCGCTGCCTGTGGCTGAGGGGGGCTGGCAGGAAGTCGCTGTCCGGCACCAGTCGCATCCTGCCAAACGCAGACATTGCAAAACCAATCGTGAGCAATGCCTTTGTCCAGTCAGGAAGATCCTGGTCGAAAGCGGCAGTCGCCGTGTTGGGGCCTAACACATCCTGGCACAACTCGTGGCCGATTGTGGCGTATACTGGAATTGCTAGAATCAGAAACACAAAAGAGTGCCTCCAGGATATCCACAGGCCGGGAGCAAACATCAGGGCCACCGAGCAAATCCTCGAAGCACAACAACAGTCAGCAACCTAGTGCTACAACCAGCAGTAGCTGAGCCTCCTCTGCGTCAAGCTGTACCGCGTGTAGCCTGACTGCCTCCACCAAGCTATCAAACATTGTGCTTCGTTGCTGGTTAATGCAACAAAGAACCACTAGCTGCCTCAGGCATGGTCGAACCTTTGCCGAAGGAAGCTTGCCCACGACTCTGGACTTCATCGGCCAGGGATTTCTCTGCCTCGGGCCCAAAGGCGGCAGTTTCTTGGGCCAGTGCATCTAGCTTGGCTGCACCGTGTCCCTCTTTGGTTGACAGAATCTGATCCGATGTCTGTGCTGCCTCCTCTCTGGCCAAGCGTTCTTCTTCCGCTTTGCGCCCTGCTTCCTCTTCCTCTCTGGCCAAGCGCTCTTCCTCGGCTTTGCGTGCTGCTTCCTCTGCCTCTCTGGCCAAGCGTTCTTCTTCTGCTTTCTGTGCTGCTTCCTCCGCTTCTCTGACCAAGCGTTCTGCTTGCGCTTTGCGTGCTGCTTCCTCTGCTTCGTGCGCTTCTCTGGCCAAGCGTTCTTCTTCAGCTTTGCGTGCTGCTTCCTGTGCCTCTCTGGCCAAGCAGCGTTCTTCTTCTGCTTTCTGTGCTGCTTCCTCCGCTTCTCTGGCCAAGCGTTCTTCTTCAGCTTTGTGTGCTGCTTCCTCTGCTTCCTTCACTTCTCTGGCCAAGCGTTCTTCTTCTGCTTTCTGCGCTGCTTCCTCCGCTTCTCTGGCTAAGCGTTCTGCTTCTGCTTTGCGTGCTGCTGCCTCGGCTTCCTGCGCTTCTTTGGCCAAGCGTTCTTCTTCAGCTTTGCGTGCTGCTTCCTCTGCCTCTCTGGCCAAGCGTTCTTCTTCTGCTTTCTGTGCNTTTGCGTGCTGCTGCCTCGGCTTCCTGCGCTTCTTTGGCCAAGCGTTCTTCTTCAGCTTTGCGTGCTGCTTCCTCTGCCTCTCTGGCCAAGCGTTCTTCTTCTGCTTTCTGTGCTGCTTTCTCCGCTTCTCTGGCCAAGCGTTCTTCTTCAGCTTTGTGTGCTGCTTCCTCTGCTTCCTTCACTTCTCTGGTCAAGCGTTCTTCTTCTGCTTTCTGCGCTGCTTCCTCCGCTTCTCTGGCTAAGCGTTCTGCATCTGCTTTGCGTGCTGCTGCCTCGGCTTCCTGCGCTTCTTTGGCCAAGCGTTCTTCTTCAGCTTTGCGTGCTGCTTCCTCTGCCTCTCTGGCCAAGCGTTCTTCTTCTGCTTTCTGTGCNTTTGCGTGCTGCTGCCTCGGCTTCCTGCGCTTCTTTGGCCAAGCGTTCTTCTTCAGCTTTGCGTGCTGCTTCCTCTGCCTCTCTGGCCAAGCGTTCTTCTTCTGCTTTCTGTGCTGCTTCCTCCGCTTCTCTGGCCAAGCGTTCTTCTTCTGCTTTCTGTGCTGCTTCCTCCGCTTCTCTGGCTAAGCGTTCTGCTTCTGCTTTGCGTGCTGCTGCCTCGGCTTCCTGCGCTTCTTTGGCCAAGCGTTCTTCTTCAGCTTTGCGTGCTGCTTCCTCGGCCACTCTGGCCAGGTCTTCTTCTTCGGCTTTGCGTGCTGCTTCCTCTGCCTCTCTGGCCAAGCGTTCTTCTTCTGCTTTCTGTGCTGCTTCCTCCGCTTCTCTGGCCAAGCGGTCTTCTTCCGCTTTGCGTGCTCCTTCCTCTGCTTCCTGCGCTTCTCTAGCCAAGCGTTCTTCTTCTGCTTTCTGTGCTGCTTCCTCTGCTTCTCTGGCCAAGCGGTCTTCTTCCGCTTTGCGTGCTGCTTCCTCTGCTTCCTGCGCTTCTCTAGCCAAGCGTTCTTCTTCTGCTTTCTGTGCTGCTTCCTCTGCCTCTCTGGCCAAGCGTTCTTCTTCGGCTTTGCGNTCTTCCGCTTTGCGTGCTGCTTCCTCTGCTTCCTGCGCTTCTCTAGCCAAGCGTTCTTCTTCTGCTTTCTGTGCTGCTTCCTCTGCCTCTCTGGCCAAGCGTTCTTCTTCGGCTTTGCGTGCTGCTTCCTCGGCCACTCTGGCCAAGCGTTCTTCTTCAGCTTTGCGTGCTGCTTCCTCTGCTTCCTGCGCTTCTCTAGCCAAGCGTTCTTCTTCTGCTTTCTGTGCTGCTTCCTCTGCCTCTCTGGCCAAGCGTTCTTCTTCGGCTTTGCGCGCTGCNGCTTTGCGTGCTGCTTCCTCTGCTTCCTGCGCTTCTCTAGCCAAGCGTTCTTCTTCTGCTTTCTGTGCTGCTTCCTCTGCCTCTCTGGCCAAGCGTTCTTCTTCGGCTTTGCGCGCTGCTTCCTCTGCCTCTCTGGCCAAGCGTTCTTCTTCCGCTTTGCGTGCTGCTTCTTCTGCCTCTCTGACCAGGCGTTCTTCTTCTGCTTTCTGTGCTGCTTCCTCCGCTTCTCTGGCCAAGCGGTCTTCTTCTGCTTTGCGTGCTGCTTCCTCTGCTTCCTGCGCTTCTCTAGCCAAGCGTTCTTCTTCTGCTTTCTGTGCTGCTTCCTCTGCCTCTCTGGCCAGGCGTTCTTCTTCGGCTTTGCGTGCTGCTTCCTCTGCTTCCTGCGCTTCCCTGGCCAATCGTTCTTCAGCTTTGCGCGCTGCTTCCTCTGCCTCTCTGGCCGACCGTTCTTCTGCCGCTTTGTGTGCTGCTTCTTCTGCCTCTCTGGCCAGGCGCTCTTCTTCTGCTTTCTGTGCTGCTTCCTGTCTCTCTCTGGCTAGGCGTTCTTCTTCGGCTTTGCGTGCTGCTTCCTCTGCTTTCTGCGCTGCTCTGGCCAAGCGATCTTCTTCTGCTTTCCGTGCTGCTTCCTCTGCCTCTCTGGCCAAGCGTTCTTCTTCAGCTTTGCGTGCTGCTTCCTCGGCTTCTCTGGCCAAGCGTTCTTCTTCTGCTTTCTGTGCTGCTTCCTCCGCTTCTCTGGCCAACCGTTCTTCTTCCGCTTTGCGTGCTGCTTTTTCTGCCTCTCTGGCCAGGCGTTCTTCTTCTGCTTTCTGTGCTGCTTCCTGTGCCTCTCTGGCCAGGCGTTCTTCTTCGGCTTTGATTGCTGCTTCCTCTGCTTCTCTGGCCATGCGTGCTTCTTCCGCTTTGCGCGCTGCTTCTTCTGCCTCTCCGGCCGCACGTTCTTCTTCGGCTTTGCGCGCTACTTCCTCAGCCTCTCTGGCCAAGCGTTCTTTTTCCGTTTTGCGCGCTGCTTCCTCTGCCTCTCTGGCCAAGCGTTCTTCCTCACTTTTTCGCGCTGCTTCCGCGCGTCCAGGCTTTGCAGCCTGCCACTGTGTGTCTTGATTGGCCTAGATGCCGGATCAGTCGTTCATGAGTGTAAAGTCTTTACCCTCAAATCCTCGCTGTGAGTTGGTACGTGGTGACAGGAGACCAATGCCTGATTCGTTTGGCGCGAAGGCGGCTGAAACGAACCACCTTCGCGAGGGAGACTGCAGATTCTTCTGCACCCGTATTTACCTTGACATGTATGTTTAATCCTTGAAGCACAAGGTCACCCCAGGTCTGCAAATCACCCCTGTAGTTGGATCAGGACTGGGCTGGGTGTGCTTGCCTGGCGCGTGGAAAGTGTCGAAAGCATCATACGAGCGCTCCAGGTCGTCGTGATCCTGCACATGGTGGACAGCCACGGCAACATGATTTCGGCGCGAATGGCTGCGGAGCGTGCGTGTCGGTGCGCGAAGCGATTGATCGGGAAATGGCTTGCCAATGCAAGAAGCATGCATGGCGGCAGCCTCCCCGGAACCTTTCCTCAGATCCGGGAGACCAGGATCGCGCCGCTGCACAGCACACCGTCAGAATGGACAAGACCTCCAACTGCTGATCAAGACTCGCTGCTTGACCTTGTCTCGCCTGGTCGCCATGCACGACCTGCCAACAACTCACAAACAACTTCGGTTCACTTTGCATCTCGTGCTGCTCGGGTCAGTGAAATATCTGACCCTCATGGTACTGTGAACACCACATGGTTTGCAACTCCCGCATGCCACTGCCTCATCGCTGTCCTTAGACTCATGACTCGAACACATCCATTGCACCATGCGCGGATTCAGTGTTTCTATTCAGGTCGCGGCACCAATGGCTGTCACCAATGCCCCTCATATTGAATGTGCAGCCAAGCGGCATCATCTAAACCTACGGTGCTCTGAAACCAAACTCACAAGAAGTCTGCAAGAAAAGCTTCAAAATTCTTCAGTCGACATACTGCGTGACAATTAACCCAACCAGATCAGCTGAGACTGTATTCTTAGTGGAGTAGCTCGAGCTGAAAACGTCCGTCCGGCGCGCTGGAGGCCCTGCCCGGTGGAAGTCTCTGACCTATGCTGCTGTGAGTGCACGTGTCAAAGGGCCTAAATGGCCAGTCCGTCCGCGGTAGAACCCCGGTGTGTCCAGCGCCGCCACAACTTTGGAGTGGGCCAAAACGTGCTGCCTCGAGACGGCGTGGTGCTTGGCTTACATTACCGGGAAGGCAATGAAAACTACTTGTATCCGTATGTCAGCTATACGCCACTCCCCTTATAAAAGGAAAGCAACAAAAGCAGTTTTTGGAGGTCTCTAATGATTGAAACTACGTACAAACCCAAAACAGGAAACACATGGAACACCTGAAAAAGAAACTACTAGTAAGACCTTTACACTATGTATAATAATAAGTGCCGAAGCGGTACAGCCGCTTGACCTCTGCTTGCACATTTACGGTGCCATCCTCCAGTCGACAGCCAATCCTGAGCACCGGGGCAGCCATGACTCTGCAGCAGGAGGAGGTTGACAAGCACTGTGGGCCGTCTTGGCATGCATCAAGGAGTCTCCAGGTGCTGCTGGTGCAGATCAATGAAGCGTTGAACCCAAGTCCCATTTACAACCTCAGGTTCTGCCATGGACATGCAGGTTGCTTCAGCGATACAGAGGTGCCGCCAACAGGCAGAAACTTCCAGTCCCGCAGTCAAGGCGTCAAGTTGGCTTTTCAATCTCACCACCTGGCTCGACTGCTGGCTGCAGTTGCAGAGATGCGATGGCTGAAGCGGGCCCTTTGCCTCTTCTTTCAGCTGGCCCTTTGTTCGAGACTCCTGTGGATGAGCCTCGGGAGGCGAATCGTTGAGGCATCGGGCAGCATGGCATTCTGCATGCGCACACAGAGGAACCTCGGCCGTCGGGCGGCGAGGAGAGACTTCATCAGCCGGCCTGGGAGCAGAGCCGGAACTGCTCCACCGCCATGTGCTCTACTTGCTGATCCTCTCCATCTTTTTCGCACTCTCCATCTTCGGATGGCTTTCTGCAGCTCAGCTGCTTGGACTGGAAGAAGCGCTTCAACTGCTTGCCGGCCCACTGCATGTCTCATGTTGGCTCCATGCTGTTCTGGTCTAGTCAACAAGCCAGCGTATCCCAACGTTCATGTAGGTCTTCGAAGCGTGTTGCTGGGATGTGAGCTGAAGCTTTGGAGAAGTTGTTTAAACAAGTCTAAGTGGCATGGCGGTGGCTTGGGTGGCATTTGGCAGCTAAAGCGGTCAGAAAGCTTCGCCTGCAGTGTCCGTTGGGGGAAACAAGCTGTGACATGTGAGGCGTTGCGGCACCAAAATGAACATGTCAGAAGACTTGACTTGCAAGGCGCGCATTCGGCATCGAACCAATATCGCACAATCCGGCTTCGTACTGCGGCGATGCTGGTAAATCTGCTCGGTGGAATAGCTGCCGATCTCAGGTTGGGGCTGTGCTTTACCGGCCACCTCGGCCAGACTCTGCAAATGAGGTTGCTTCGAAGACTACATGCCGGGTCTCTTCCGCTGAGACTGGTGCGGCTATCGAGACGGGCAGCCTGATCGGATCTGAGATGGAGACTGCTTCCTTTCTGCATGCATTCCGATCAAGAGGCACGGCCACACTCAGTCACTATAACGATTTCAAGCTCCAGTACTGCATGCAACGGTTTTCAATCGCCTGGGCCGCGAGAGCTCCAAAAGAGAAACAGCAGCTCAGATCCGAACTCTGCCACATTGGTTGGTCTTGTAGCCTGTATGATGCATGGCTCGGCCCAGTGCTTCCAGCTAGTTCACAGAGCCCGGCGCAGGCAGCAAGACCGGCCTGAAACAACAGAAGCTGGAGGAACCTCAGCATGGCCGCAGGGCGTGATGTTGCAAAGGTCATGATCCCGGAGTAAGATCCCAGGCCGGACAGTGAGGAATTTGATCGCACCAATGCGTGATGCAGTTTGTGCTGTCGGTCCGTCTGTCATCGGGAAGGTCAGAGGTGTGACACATCCTAAAGATCCAATGATTGGTCTTATTGACAGTGCCAGTTTCGACATGCACCGCCCCCCAGGTGTGCTAACTCCACTTAAATTTGGTGCTGAAAGCGCGGCAGAGAACTGGCCAGCTCGCTTCGTTCTCCGAAGGGACATCGTGTGGACAGAGTTGACATGTTTGTTCAGGGTAGCTCTTGGTTGTTTCCCGGACAAGGTGTGTACTGAAAAGACAACTTGCAAAACCAGTGTCTGGCTGAGCTGCGACATGGAACACGCACTACTCTGCGCTGCAATACTTCACACAAGCTGTGTGAAGCCGATAGAAAGGCAGCCAAGGTGCCCGGGACCGTCTCTCTTGGCAAAAGTTAGCACCTCCCAGCTGCGCATGCTAGTGACCATGTAATAGCACAACGTGTCACCATCAGCCGCAGGATTGGTCGCAAAAACTGCTGTGTCGCGTCACATCTGCCCTGCATGCTGTGCCCGACGCCTGTCCCTCATGAAGATGGGCAGTCCGATCTTTGGGCACATGCTCCTGCACAAAATTTACAAGACAGTGAGTGATCAAGGCTGATTTTTGCAGTGTCAGTTGCTTCAAATCCTCTCCGACAAAGATCTCCAAAGTTGAGCCTCGGGTTCAGTTGGCATTGCTAAGTCCATGTGCATGCTTCGCGGGTGAAGGCTCCCCGTAATGCTAAGGCCCAGGCTAAGATTTGTTACTTGCACGAAGTCTTGCTCAAGCATCACGTCGAGCCAAAGGTGGCAAGGCCTCCAAACTCCAGAGCCATGCAGAAGCATACAGAAGCTGCAGGCCCTCGGCTCAGGGAGAGCAATACAGTCATTTACAACAACAGACGCACTGCTGCAAAGGCTGAGTGTGCCAGCGAGACATTCAGCCGCTCGAGAGGGCACAGCAACGCCTGCCGGAAACAAGCGCGTGAGACGCCTCAAGAACATGCTGCGTTCCTTCACCGCTTCGGTCTTTACAAGGGCACCCTGTGCCTCAAAGAGTTGCTGGTAATGTCGTCCGATAAGGTTGCGGCCTACATGCCTCAATCACAGGCAGCAGCAGTAGCGAAGAACACAGCACCCGTTCCAATTCCAATCAGTGAATGTGGTCTCGCTGCGTGCTGCAGATTTCCGTGCCGAATCTGGGCTGTTCTGGCAACCGACTAGGATGTAAGGCCATCATGCCTCATTCTTTTCTGGGTGCCAGGCAAGTTGACGTTTCGCAGAGAGCTGGGCAAGGCCTCACAAAGAAACGGGCGCAGTCGGATCAGACCGAGAGAAGTCAGCCGTTCCCTGCTCCCCACGTGTGCAAGTTTTCCTTCGAAGATGAGCAAGTGACTGAAGTCCAAGTGCCCCAGGCCCCCAGGCCGCTCTCCCATCTGCCGAGCATTCGCGGCAGCAGGGAGCGGCAGCCCAGTGGTCAATGAATTATTGCTGTAGTAGGACCATCTTACTCTGACCTTATTCTCAAAGTACAAGCTTTAGAAGAGCCAGGATGGCTGCCCGTGGAGTGGCAACTGATACAAGTCTGGCGAGAAGCAAGCACTACATTGAGTGCAGACTTCCTTCATTTTTAAGGTGCCACGGTGTCGCCTATGTTTGAAGCTTGCAAGCCACGAAAGGGCCATCTGCACAACCAGTTGTGCAACATTGGGCCGTGTCTGTGCCCTTGCCACAGCAATGTGTGCCAGGAGTGCAGAGCAAAGGTGTATCTGTGCGATTGCGGCAGCAGATCCCGCCAGCGGCAAGACAGGTCCCTCCGCAGCATTCCGAGCCGGCAGAGCAGCACTCGGTTCCACCACAGCAGATCGAGCCGGGTGTGCATCTCATTTGGCCACAAGTGAAGCTCCCATCGCTGAAGCCAAGGACTTGCTCCGGAGCACCCCTCAAAGTGAAGGCGTGCCCGGAGACGCTGTAAAGGAGACCTGTTGCCAGAAGAGCCACGAGGAGTAGTGCAGAGACGGCCCAAGTCCTTGTTGATGCTCGAGGGGCCGGTGCATCTGGCTCGGCTGATTCCATCAGCACTTCGGCTTCAGCTTCGATGCTGTCACCACATTCCATTAGTCGGGCCATGGTGCACTCGAGGGAGCGCCAGGCAGGAGGGCGGAGCAGCTGGAGGCGTCTTGACCTGAAAGCTTTTTGCGGATGCACACCCCGCTTCCGGAAGCAGCCTTGCAAAGTAGCGAATAGCGGATTCTAAACTCAGCACGTCACGCACCACTTGTGATAAGCGCATGCGAACACTTCATGTCCTGAACAACTTCTGAGGTCTTCACTGCAAAGTACTCTTCGCTCAAGCCCTGCCGCTGGCTCCGGGCAGTAGCAGGTGGGTACAACTGCCACTCTGCGCGGCAGCTGCCTTTGCTGTCTTGCAGGTCAGTTGGAAGACGGTGCTTTCGGACGTCAAAGCCTTCGATGTCAAGGCTGCGCGAGGCGTAATTTCACAACAACAGCACTGCTAGCAAACGAGTGCCACAGTTGCAGCAGCGTGCAGGGTATGACATGCAGTTCTGGGTGTACAGTTGCCAGCTCAACAGCCCAACTGCTGGCACAAATGGCGAAAGGATTTGTGCGCTAGCAATGCAACCACTGCGCTCCGGAAGACAACGATGGCATCCGGCCAGGGATGTGCCAGGCTTGCAAGCTCAACAGCTGATGGAGGCACTGAGCCCACTTGCTCGTGTCTGCACGCCTGCTCGGCATCGCCCAGCCTGCCCCGTGGCCTCCGCACGCAATGTGCAGACAATCACTCGGAGCTGCATTCTTGCACATGCCGTTCGCATCGCCCGCAAGCCGCAAGCTTGCCTGTCCACGGCTTGGGCAGGGACGCCTGCACCTGACACACAAACAATCAACAGCATGCTGTTCCCTCGCTCGAGGAAAGCAGGCAGGCTAACTCGCCACCCCTCTCGACATTGAGCACTTGCATGAGCTACCCTGTGACTTGTTTTGTCCATGCCCTTCGTCAGCAAGTGTCTCGCTTTGGTCTCTAAATCGTCCGTCAAGAGCAGCGCCATTGGCCGCTGCCCCGCCCACATGCAGGCATCAATGACGGATTCGAAAGTTTTCTTCTTGATCACTATACTCCGGCTTTCCATCAAAGCCAGGAGAAACAAAGCCGTGTGCCATTGCCCTCCCTGGCATTCTCGGGCGGCGCAAACCAGCGTCAACGTGTTGTATGAAACTTCATCCGCTTGCAGCCGGCTTTCTTGAATCTCAGCCATCAAGCACACTGCCACTTGCCACTGAGCTTCAGTGCCACAGGCTGCAATGGCAGAGTTAAAGGAGATCAGGTCCGGCTGCAGGTGCCGGTGCCGAATCTCAGCTAGAAGCGACAGTGCTGCTTGCCAGCTCCCTGCTTGGCTGCAGACACTAATCGCTGAATTCAGCACGACCACATTTGCCGAAAGCCGCCTCAAGTCCGTTAGACTAAGTAGACAAACGGCCATCTGCCACTTCAGGCCATACTCACACGCACTGATAGCTGAAGAGAAGGATATTGCAGTCGCTTTGAGCCTTGCACTCTCGACCTTGGCGAGAAAGTGTACTGCCAGCTGCCACTGCATTGCACGTCCACATGCGTTCATGCAACAGTTGTAGGAGATGATGTCAGGCATCAAATGCCTTTGCGAAAGCATTGGCATGAAGGACAACACCATCTGCCAAAGACTTGCATCACCAGCGGCACTCATCACAGAGTTAAAGGAGATCGTGTTCGATCGAAGCCCGGAATCTTCAAGTGTCTGTATTAGTTCCAGAGCCAACTGCCACTGGTGTGCCTTCGCGCAGGCGCTTATGCTCGAGTTAAAGCACATGGTCTCAGCTTTCAGGTTGCTCCGGGTCAGTTCCTCCAGCAGAGCGATAGCTTCTTCCCATTTGAAGCTCCTGCCACATGCATCGATGGCCGACACATATGAGATGACGTTGGCTTGCAAGCTCAGGACCTGCAGCCCCCGCAGGATGCTTAAGGCTAGTTGCCACTGGCTTGCCTTGCTACACGCGTTCATGCACGAATTGTGGGAAATGATGTCCGCCTGTATCCGTCCAAGTTCTAGGTGTACAAGGGTGACGAGAGCTGCTTGCCACTGGCCGGGTTCGGCACATGCACTTATAACGGAATTCATTGTGATGACATTCGCCTGGAATTTGCAAACAAGCTTGTCCATCAAAGTAACAGCGCTTTCCCAATGACCGGCTTGGCCGCATGCACCGATGGCAGAATTGAAAGATATCCTGTCTGCCTCTAACTGCCTCAATGCCACAGCTGCAAGCTCGCCGATGGCGCCCTTCCACTCGAATTCTTTGCCACATGTACTTATCGCAGAATTGTGTGAAATGATGTCCTCTTGCAGGCCCTGTAAGCGAGCTGCTTTGAGCGAAGTTGTGGCCATGGTCCACTGGCCTCCTTTGCCACATGCAGAGATCAAAGACCCATAGGAAACTTCATCTGCCCGTAGACTGTTCGGGGCCAGGCGGCTGAATAACCAAACGGCTTCTTGCCACTGTTTGCACTGTCGGATTCTCGATGTGTAGCGGTTTCGTGCATCAATGTTGCAATTGGGCATCTTCGTGGAGCCGGCGAATTCTCAGCAAGCAAGCCCTGCAACATAGGCGCACTTTTTCAGCTTGTGGCCATGTGCTGGCCTGCTCGCCCTAGCATGATGCTTTCGAGCAGAATGGTGGCAGCGGCGGGAAATAACGCAGCTTTCCTCCATGCGGCCTCGGAACCGTGAAGAAAGAAAACTCTGCGTCATGGCTTTGCACCGGTCTGTTGCCTGGCGGCACCATGGCACCATCTGACCGAGCCTTTGCAGGATTTTCGAGGAGCTGGGAGCTGAAAACCCCTTCCTCGGCTCGTGGCTCTGACAGCTTCCGATTGCGACGGAAAGCGCGGCCTTATTCACTTATTCACATCACAACATCAATGAGCCCATTGTCACGGATGTACACATGTCGCCTGTGACTTGAAGGCCATGCAGTCCAAAAGCTGAGCCTTCCGCGGCGGAGGCATGAGCAGCGAATTCCCAACCGCCTTTCTGCTTCGTGCTTCGTGCCGCGCTGTGATCCGGAGTTCGAGACAAGAAGTGCAAAGATTTCCGCCGGGGTCTGTGCAGCGAAGCGCAGCCGCAGCAACACCTTGGCCATGTGAATGTGTGCGCGCGTGCCCTCCATGAGGCCCAAACTTCGCGAAACCTGCAAGTGCGGCACTCTGAGTCGCCTAGATTCGTCTACACAGAAGCCTAGTCCCAGACATGCATCTCGTATCTGAAGGTGATCTCCGCTCCCGATTTCAGGGAGATCGAGCTGCCTATGAGTAAGAGCGACAAGTCGTGCAGATCTTCGTAGGTACAGTACGGAGAAGAGTGGCCTCGTTGAAGCGGAATGGCATCCACGAGCCTAGGCCAGCAATGGCCACAGCGACGACCACAGGCCCCCACACATCTGCTTGCCGATGCCAGGCTCAATGCAATGGGTTTGAGCCTTCTGCAAGTATGGTGGCCTGGGGAAGCGCAAAAGCAGTTGCAGACATGGCCTCAATTGCTGCACACAAACCACTGTGGTCGAAGCATCTCCGCCACTTCTTGACCAAGAGATCTCACAAAAGACGGTCGAGTTCGCCACCCTCTTCCAGAACGGGCCCTGTCATGGCCTGCAGCGCGCTCCGCGAAATGCAAGCTCGCCTGGGCTTTGACTCAATCATGACGCTCCAATCTATTCATGCCGAAATCCCTCGGCGAGAAAACACTTGCAGGCTGTCACGGCTGGGATTTGGGCTGTTGTGAGTTCGGGAGCCATGCTTCGAAAAGACGGCTTTGCCAATGCCTTCCCACCTCGCAGCAGTCATGTAGGCCATCCTGGACGCTCGAAACTCGCCCGTGCCTGTGAAATCCCATACTTCTGCCATACTGATATCAAGATCACCCAGAAGATAAGGTGGACACTCGAGTTGCCAGGCGGCCTCCCTGGCCACCTGTCATGATGGTACACCAACTAGTGCTTCATAAGTCATAAGCTTTGCAAACAACGGGGGGCCAATGGACGCAAGTAAGTGTCACTGTCATCGGCACCTCCATTGTTCATGGCGAAACTTGCAGCAATGGCGCATGCCCGGGAACGATGCACGAGGTAAGGTCAACTCTCCGACAAACCTCCCAACCTGGGGACATGGACCAGTGCTGGCAGCAACATTGCGACTCAAGCAAGCTTTGATGCTCAGGTGGCTACTCTGCAAGCTGCTCCGTGCGGCTTTGGGGCACTGGTGTGGGATCGAAGTTTCTCCAGCGACCCTCACGGTTACTCAAGCGTAACGTAACATTGGTCGGAGGCATCACCACATCACCACGCTACAGTAACCAGGAAGGGAGATCGCCAACAGCAACTTGGCTCTGTGTCGGTGGCGGCCAGGGCGTGCAGGGCTGCATGGCATATCGTGTGATGTGCGCTGCTGCACTGAGCATCGGCTTCAGCCGTCAGGAGAAGTTGCAAGTCCGAGTTTTTAAAAACGTCCGGGAGTCTTTGGCGGCATGTGCGGTTTTCTAGCGCCGCGAATCGGGAGGACAACCAAATTCCAATTACGACGATGCTTGAAGCTCGAATGTTTCGCTGCGTTCCCTCTACCGGCCTTCCGGATCTGGCTTCAATTCGAGCCGCCGCCTTCGGTGACAATACGCATAAGCCGATTTGCATCAACAGCTGTCGCCTTCATATTCTGAACAGCTGGGGGACATGCTCTTCCACGGGCAGCTCCTTGGCCAAGAATGCCGCGTCATGTCATGGCAGTTCATAAGTCTAAGCTCTTCATTAACTATGGCATATCGTGTGAGGGTCGCTACCTCCGCATCGCAGCCTGCAGACTCCAGGAGCTCCAGCCTCGCATTACTCGCATTATCTCGCATCTCGAATCCCGGAGGCTTCTGTTTCGTTTATGCAAAAAACAACCGGAACAGCTTCAGCTACGCAACTCCTCCTTTGCTCAACGGCCCCGACCGCATTTTCTGCCCCTGTATTCTTGGAAACACGACAAGGCTCTAAGGCTGCCTAAACCAAGCAGCCCTCGGCCGGCCCAGGCTCCGTGCAGAAACTCCGCATCTGAAGGATCCTGAAAAGGCGCGAGAAAGCTAGGGGAAGGAATTGTAGGACAACATTGCAAATCGCTCGAGCTTGGCGGAAGCTTGGCACTATCACGCACAAATCAAAAATTTTCCTGGGTGTATTGGTGGTGGCTGCTGCCACATGCCAACCAGCTTTCTGCCTCCTGGAACATATTGTCAATGACGTGCTCAGTAGTCGCGCCAATCCACCGTCTGTGCTAAATGCTGACGATTGCCGCGAATAGCAACACAAGCAGAAAGCTGTTGGCATGTTCGCAGGGTCGAACATGCCAATCCACCCCACGCAACTCTAAACCGGTGGTGCAAAAGCCACAACACGGAGCTGTGAGTGCACCTGCACCGCATGGCTCACCGTATGTAACTTATCAGAAAACGCAACAGCTAGGCCGATGTGTGCAACAAAGCAGTAACTTTGACTTCCATTTGTGGTACTCACTGTGGCCATCAACATAAGCAATTGAAACTGCTAACCTCAAGCAATCAGGCAGCCCCACCTTAACTGTTGTTAAACGACCAGACAAGCTCCCGCCTGCGTTTTTGATCTGGTAGCTCAACCAAAACTCCGCAGAGCTAGCTTTCGTGGCATCTCACACTGCGGGAGGCGCTCCCACTTCATGGCCGCTTGTAGAAAGCTTGATGCTGTGGCAATGTGCTGCTGCGCATTAGCTCAGCTTGCCGTGGAGTCCTTCTCCACGACGCGGGACTGGAGCGGGCCCGAGTACCTCGTAGCCATTCTCGACTCATACGGCTTCACGCACGCGTCATGCGGGAGTGCGCAAATGGCACGATGACTGCTGCACTGCTGCAGAAAGCTTGGCCCTGTCCGGACTCTGCAGGCTCACCTTACAGAACTTCAATGGTTCGTCTCCGGAATCCGATATGCCCAAAGTACACGGAAAGTGTACGGCAAAAACGCCTGAGCCCAAAGCGTCACAGCGACCGGCAGCAACTGATGGCAAGCGCGGTGAGGCGTGGAGCCTGAACTCGTCACGTGCAGAGATGCACCGAAACTTCCGATCTCTGCCAGTGGCTGCATTGCATCCAGCGGTGTGCATCGCGCCGCTGAAGACAAGCGGAGACAGAGGGACAAAGAGAAACGGAACGGAGAGAGCGAGGGAGGGTGAGGGGAGAGGGCGGAGAGGGAGGAGAGGGAGAAGGCACGAGGGAGGAAAGTGGGCAGGGAGAGAGAACAAGGAAAGAGAAACAGACAGGCATGCTATGCTAGGCCTACACCGCGGTGCGGCTTGGGGTTTCAATTCACGATCCCTCCAACGATGCCTTGACCTAATATGCACCCGCGAAAGCACACGAAAATACAAAGCACGCCAGCGCACACATCCTCACGTTGTCCTTTTTGCCGCCTGGCTCTTGCTGCCGGCAAAACATGTACATAATATGCCGTCGTGGCATCGAAAATCGAGGTGCAGGAGATTTGCTAAGACCTGTCTGCAATCATCTCGCCAATTCGCGAATCTTCGCTGCACATGAGTCTTGTCGATCTTTGATGCGGTGTAATGAGGCGGCAGATGCATGTTGCAGCTGTCTATTCTTATGACTGCGCCATGCTGACATAATGATACTAGTTAAGATATAATGGGTCTGAATTTGCAGCCCTGATAAAAGTGTGCTCTCCAATGTGCTGCGATTGAATCAGCACAATCAACGTGCAACAGATATGTTCAGTGAGATTTGTATCTGGTTGAGACACCTGGCAGACTCACGAGTTCTGATTTCTCTAGTCTAGGCGTGTCTGATTGCTGGTGCTGAGCTCGAGGGCAACAGCACTTGGCAACATCAGATGAGTAGTCTGCCAGTGATTGAGCATGGTCCGTTCCTGAAGCTGGTCTCTTGAAGACCTGCGACGGCGTCCCCAAGTGTTAACACTGTGATGCCTTCTGCACATTTTTTGGCAGTCACAAGACGTCATCAGCTCACGGCTCCTGCGCCTTTCATCCTCGAATGTGCTCAAGACTCACCACCAGGTGATAGTGTGTTGCAACATGTCGCGAATGTTTTCGCGTCTGACAGCTGAGATTTGTGGATTTGCGGACGTGTGGCTCGTCAGCGACGAAGCTGAAGGCCAGGTCGTTTGCCGGTGCCTGCGACACCGGTGCCAGTGCCGGACCTGAGTTGGCGGAGCGAGTCTGCGTGCTTTCTGGGCCTATGCCAATCTCCTGTATTCCAAATCAAAGCCTCTCTTCACAGATTTGCGGCTGCCGTCGACTAGGTAGGCGAATAACTTTGCAAGCTCAGCTACCCAAATTGAGCTTTGCTCCGTCGTGCTTCTAGCCTAATCCGTGACAAGCTGCTGCCACCACCAATAAAGCTGAAGGCAGAGCTCCCCCCTCCAGCAGGGCTGGACATCTGGCCCAGACTCATCCCTGACATGGGTACGCTACCGTTTTGGTATGGTGCTTGTGCACCAGAGGGTGGCATGTAAGCTTGATGTTGCATCTGCTGTTGCGCCATTTGTGGCTGCATCTGCTGCTGCATCTGTGGTGGCATCTGCGGCATACCACCCTGCATTGGATTTATACCCATGCCCTGTCCTGCCATGGGCCCACAACCTGGCATGCCGCAACCCATGGGGCCACAACCCATGGGGCCCGGTCCCATCATGTTGCAGCCGCCACACATGCCCATGGTGTTGCAACCTGCCATTCCACAACCCATGCTAGGTGCCATCGGTCCACCCATGGGACCGCCCATTGGCCCACCCATGGGCGCATTCATCCCACAGCTGCCCATGCAGGGCATCTGTTGGCCGGCACCTGGCATCATCCCGCCCATCGATGTGCTCGGCATAGAGCCACCACCCATCATGCCACCACCTAACATACCGGCATTGCCGGGTGGCTGTGCTGCTGCGGAGCAGGCACCCATTGGACCGGCTGCAGCTCCACCTCCCATGATGCTGAGCCCACCTCCCCCACAGGCTGCTGTGCTGCCTGTTGCGGCACCTGCCAGAACGGAAAGGCAAAAGTCGATCGGAGTTCTACGCAGAATGGCAACTGTGTGCCTGCACCAGCAAGAGGGGCAGGCCCGCCCGTGCCCGAAACCTCCAAGCCGGAGAACAAGCCACCCTGCACGCGTTCTAACGTCCGTCTGGCCGCTATATGCTGCTACAAGAAGACTGAATTCACACTGTGATGCATGTGGGGCCTGGACCTCAGAGACAGGCTGCAACGAGGGAGCACCTGCAAGCAAAGATCGAGCCTTGGCAGAAACTAAAGCTACAAATCGGGAACACAGCAACGACATTCTATGCACCGTCGGCAGAAGGGCCCTCCATCCCCAGGAGCTCGCCACCCAGGAGATCCTTGCGCAGCGTAAACGGCAAGGCCAACGAGCTTAAAGTTTCAAGTTGGCTTCCAAGCCTCAACTAGCTATGAATGGGACATCGGAGTGGAAGGCTTGGCCTCAGTGGTTCCGAACCTAGACGCACTGTTCCTTTCACCTAGGCTGGTAAGGCTTTTCGGCACTTTCACCAAGCTTTCGGCTCCTTCTATGTACCGATATGGACACTGCGGATGGCTGCTGTGTGGTTGGAACATCCGTCCTGAGATCCAGAGGCTGCTGGTTGTCTGGCAGGTGCCTGCAGCAGTAGCGGATCGACCCGGGAAAGACTCGAGATGCTGGGGAGACTCCGAGCCTCATCTTCTAGGAGAGAGCCGACAGCTGCAGCCGGTGCGGCAGCCTTGGATGTGCACTGCGAGCGGAAAGGTGAAGCGCCAGCAATACCGAGCATCAGACCTCATCCATGTCCAATAGGTCCACCATCGGCGCTGGTGGCTTTGGAGGCTCTTCTCGCGCAGGCTCCGGCTGCTCCTCCTCCTTTGGTTCTTCTCTAGGTGGATGATGACCCCAACGGCGGCCCTGGTTTGCATGGTGGCTGTTGCTATTAAAGCCACCTCCGCCTGCATAGCTGGGGCTGCTATAATTCCCCCCACCGCTTCCGCAGCCACCACCATAGCCGCCACCATAGCCTCCACCGCAGCCCCCTCCCTGGTTGCTGCCAAAGCCCCCGCCTACTGGTGGCGGTCTGTAAGTGCTGTCAGATGAGGAATGGAACGATGGGGTGGTGTTCGGAGCTCCGGTAACTTTGGATTGCAGGTAGGAGACTGCAGACATCGTGCTGGACATGGCTTTGTTGAAGACCTTGGCTCGAGTCTCTGAGGGTCTGAAAGTCTAAAAAGTACCTGCTCACGTTCCGCAAGGACCTCGTTCCAAGGTGCCGGCGCTATCCTTCTCGTCTTTAGGGGCATTGTCAAAATTCGGATTGCCGAACCCCACCATCCCTCCTGGTGGAAGGCGTTGGCATGACAAGTCTCGCGTTGAGACGGCGGAAACATGTGCCGACGATTTGTTCAGCATCAGTCCTGAACCAAACGACTTGCCACCACTATTACCAAAGTTACCACCTTCGAAACTGCTTCCGCCACCTTCGCTGCACAAAGGGCCCATCTGTCTCAGCGTCGCGCACATGATGCACATGCCACAAGCTTGTGCGGAAACTAATGCAGAAGCGGCTCCGCTGAAGCTTGATGGCAAATTCCCTATCCTGGCACGGAGAGACACGTACCTTCATCCGACCCAGGTAACACACGGCATGTGACGGACAGCTCCGACGAGCCTCTGAGACTTGCGATGCAAAAGGATGGGAAGCACTAGGCTAGAGAGTCCGGATGCATGCGGAGTGACTGACAGAGAGAGACAGAGAAAGAGAACGACGTGTATGTGCGTGATTGTGCGTGTGTGCGCATGTGCGCATGTGCGCCTGTATGCTTTATTGCTTGATTGTTTGTTTGTTTCTTGGTTCTTGTTGGTTTGTGAAGATGTAAGCACCTTCCGTGGAGACGGAGAGAAGCCATACTTTGGTGTGCGTCAGGAATCGCACCCAACTTTATGCACGGACCTTGACAAATAAGCACGCAAATCACGAGACACAGGGATGAATGTTACGTCTGGTGCATTCATTTTGCTGTTTGCGAATGACAGTGGGAATGAGTCGATCTGAGAGCTCTTGAGGACGTTGACAAATGGCTTCTGACTTTTCCGGGAAGCTTCGGCTTGCATTGCCGGAATACTTTTCTTCGAAGGCTTGGTACTTTCGTTGTCAACTTGTGAAGCACAGGGCTAAGCTATGCCAAACTTGCTGTCAGGCAGAAAAACAAGCTTGGTGCAGACTGTTTGATCCAGTTGTCATCCCTAATGCACCAACGAGAACGGACACGATCAAGTTAACGCGTGAACGCCCATCGCGCCGAGCCTTGCCTGATGGGGTCCTCGTCGCACCCAGGGTACTTGGGAAAAACACTGTGAGCAACAGTGCGAACGCAAAAGAGACTTTGGTGACAAAGGTAAAAGAAAGCAGAGACTTGCTTTGTTGAAATGTACCTTCGTGGCTCCCAGAGACTTTGCACGATCAACTGCTTCGGTCTCGGCTCGTTGGTGAAGTTTGGAGTTGCGGCTTGTGACAGGTCGCGAATCGAATCGTGGTCGAAGGGATTGGAGTCAAATTGTCGGAGTGGACCATGAAAGCACTTTATGATGAAAGTTGCAACTCATGGCATAAGATCTGGGATTGCGAAGCTGAATGAAGGAAGAAGAGCCGCCAGTGGCCCAATGGTCACCCGGCAAACACAAGTCCGAATGCTTTGCTGTAACCTTGCAAGCACGGCTAGAGAAGAGCACCTGAAGTACCGGTACTCCACTAATCTTGGATGATGAAAAGAGTCGTTGACTTCAGCTTTAAGGGCATGCTCCACGAGCCGAGTTTCACCGTCCGTTTTCGGTGCCGCCGTTCTGCCTCTGGCCCTCCAGAGCGAGCTTGCTCTCTCCATGTTCAATAACTTGTACGTATGCACAGGAATGGTAAGAGGTCAATGTCACTCCGAACTTATGAAACATTTGCAAAGGACACCTTGCATCACCGTCTTCCTGCCTTCGGGTTCGTTTGACCAGCCATCGCTTTGAGAGGAATTCATGTGCAGACATGTTACCTTGTTGTGTTGGTGGGCATGTGCACTTTGGCCGTCTTGTGCACACATGTCACTTGGCCGTGCAGTCGTGTCTCTCGACTTCCTCTCTGCTTCCTTCTCCTTTTGATATTTTTCGCATTTTCTTCGGGCCAAGACTTTGCCGAATTTGGGTTTCCAATTCGAACTGATTCCCCCGAAAGTCAGGTTCGCAAGCTGTCGCAGTTTTGCTGGGTTCTCTCAATCCCAAACTTTATCGTCTGAACTGTAGCATTGGAATTTGCTGCTTCTACTTTGAGTGTACAAGTATGTACCAATGAGGTCCCGGGCTCATCACCTTTTGCCAGTTCGAACTCGACCGACTTCACTTTAACGTTAGAAAATGTTAGAAACCACCGTCTTGGGTTTCGGTGTTCAGACTGTGCTCCTCGTGCGTTCCCGCTTCAGGATGTGAAACGTCGAGGCTGTGTCTGTCTGTCTGTCTCTGTCTGTATTTCTGTCTTTCTGTCTGTCTGTCTGTCTGCATTTTCACCTGTCGGCCTTTGTCATCCTCGTTTAGACCTAGACCTGGTCTTCGAGACTACACCCCGGCCCCGGTCCTGCTGCTAACGTCATCGCTCGGCTCGCTGCCGAAACCCTGCATCTTCTTGCCCTGTGCAGTGCTAAAGCCGTACGCATTCAGCGATGCATTGGAGCCTTGGCCACAGAGGGAGAGCAGAGCTGACGGAACAAGCGGAGTGTCTCAAACGTCTCAGACTCGATTTCTTTCTACTGCAGCTCGGGAGCTGAACACGGCTTTGACGGCCAAGTCGGCTTCTTCCCGCACAGCTTTGTTTGGGGCATCGCCTCGAAAGAAAATTGCAGTCGTCCTACGATCCCAGGCTCGAGAACTGCTCGCGACACTGTCCACGCCTTTCAATGGATCCGGTGTACCCCGAAATTGCAGGCATGCTTTCACGACGTCTGCCTGACAACACTGGAATGATTTCAGGGTGTACGCACACAGCGTCACACGAAATTACCTGCACAGGTCGACTCCCCTGGCTCCTTCGGCTCTTGCTAGCACGCTGATGTCCGTAAGAAATGCATGCGAGATGTTTCTACGCCAGCAACAGCGAAGTGCATCGCCTAATTATTCTCATTATGCCAAGCGCACGCTCGGCCTCTTCCTAACCCTTTGACTTTCGAACGGAGTGCTGAAGTCTCCGAGACTAGAGCAATAGTCACGATCAGGCCGGGCTGCCTTTCTTTGAACTGCGCGTTTGAATTCGGGTTTCCCCTGCTCGCATACCTGAGAGGTGCACTAACTGAGATCCGCAACCTCCTCCAGCATAGCCTACTGGTGTGCATACACCTGGAGCTCAGCAGACCTGTGCAGTTGAGCCGCATGCTTGATGATCTTCAAGCATTTCAGTTTCACATGGGGATTGTCTTTTTCCAACCTGACAGGCAGACAGAATCCGACAGTGTTGTGCTGCGCGTTAATCGCAGCATCAGCCAATGACACAAGTTCATAAAGATCCAAGCCATGATCGCCGAGCGACTTCTTCAGCAAGTAGTCTGCTAACTGCTGGCATGCGTTCAAGTCAGCGAAAGTTGATTGTGCTATCCTCAGCGCAGCTCAACTACAGTAGCACGACCAGAGCACAAGACGCTTGTTGGCTCGACAAATTCGGGACTCTCTGGGGCTGTACACTGACGCTTCGGGTGAAGCCGAGTATCTCTGTATATAAGTATCCTGGCGTGGGAGTGTCATCGGCGCTGGTGGCTTTGTTCAACGAGGATCTGTCCATCTCCTGGATGCCAGGATAGACAAAATCTAAACACCATGCAAGCATGATGTCATCTTGAAACCATGCTCTTGCGCGAATCGCTGCAGCCACACATCCCACGTTTCTAATGTCTGCCTTCCACCACTGAGGAAGAGGAGAGGGCTGTCCCCCGGCGCTCGCACTTCGGGCCACGTAGCTACACGGTGCTGTCTTGCTTGCATGGGCGGCTGCAACAAACTCTTTCCCCATTCCTGCTCGGAGTGACGCTTCAATGGAAGCAAAGAGCAAAATCCAACAAATATGATTCGCTCCATCAGCCATCAGCGCCTGCCTGAACCCAGAAGATGGTTGACAAGGCTGCCTGAAGCCGTATGTCTGTCTTTGCGCGGCCCAGTTCGGGATGCATGGATTGATTCAAGCTGCATGCTGGTGTGGACACAATCGGATACAACGTTGGCAGAACCAAGGCTGCTCGCGGGATTGGATTTGCTCCGAAGGCCAATGTAGGGAAGCTGAGAGTCCAGCTGACCAGCCACCTGACGCTCTGCTGAGGCTTCGATGTTGGCGTGACCCTGTGTGCAACTGGAACCAAATCTTTGTCGGAGCATGCCAGAACCAACACTATGTTACCACATCTGCCTGTGGGGGCCTGGGAGAATGCCGGGGTGATGAGCCACCTGGAGAGGCGGGCAGCAACATGCCGACGACTCAGGCCGACTCCCAAACAAGGGGAAAGCAAAAGATACATCCTCCGTCCCCAGTTCAACATCAATGCCTGGCATAAGCTGGAAGGCTGACACTGATCTTCCAAGCTCCTGGCCGCTACCATCCGAATGCTTTATTGACGCCTCCGCCTGGGCGTCAAATGCTGTCGGTTGGGCTCCATGCTCTCAAACGTTGCACTGCATCGATCGAGAAACTCTCATACTGCGGCCTGAAGCATGTCAACTCGCTCGGACGAGCTCCGAGGAGGGAAACGCTCCACCTCCACGACAACAGTTTGTTTTACAGCCGGAGAACAAGGCAGATTGCCACAATGCGTTGGCTCCTCTCTAGCTGTAGGTGGCCGGCTGTGGACTTCAGCTGTCGCACCAGCTCCTTAACTTAGCCAAGTCGTGCTCATGAGCAGCACCGTCTGAGAAATCGCATTGAGCTAAGTTGCCACAAAAGTTGGCCTCTTCTCCTCCTCAGGGCAGCAGACGCTGCGCAAGGCCAGCCTCGGCTGTGACCAAAGCCGGTCTCTCTTTCTGTGCACCTCCTTGCAGGATCTTGCAAGGGTCTATTCTGTCGTATTCAATTCCTCATGTGCATCAAGAGCCAGCAACAGCCGAGGCTTTTGCTTTTCGTACTCTCTAGCTCTACTCCAGGCGCATACGCAAGCGATCGAGTGAGCGCTTGGCATTCTGCCAGGCCTCCATCGGTCCAACCGAACTAACGTTGCTGTGAACGCTTTCAGTCTCTGCTTGGATCTGAAGCGTTTTCCACTGGTCTTTGGCATCTTGCAGAGCAGCCTGCTCCTTTCGGTGAGCTTCCAGCTTCTGGCGTCGCACCTCCGCTGCCTCTGCCAGTTGCCGCTGCAAGTCGGCCAAAACGGCCGACTCTTTCACGGCATCGCTGCTGGCTTGGAGCAACGCATCTTGCTGCATTGCAATGGAAAGCTTGACTTGCACGCATTCTCGCCGAGCAGCCCTGGCAAGCTGCAAAGCTTCCCCCAACTCGGCCTCCTTTCGTCGTGTCTCTGCCAAAGCTGCAGCATGTGCCGCACTGACTTCGTTCATGGCTGCCGATTCAGCTTCTTCGGCTTTCACGACGGTTCGAGTCGAGGGGCTGTCCCGAATCTGCTCGACCAGCTGGATGATGGCATCTGCTCCAAAACCGTCGCGCAGAGAACCCAGAAGTCTGAGATACTGAAGAGCTTCCTGCAAAGGATCTATGATTGGTTCGGCCGAAGTTTTCTGACTGGCACTCTGCGACTGCTGCGGCACAATCGTTTCAGGGGTTCCGGCCGTCACTGAATTCCGGTGCGCGGCAGGGTCAGTTGCCCGATGCGCCGCGGGGTCAGGCGGCCGCAAGTTGGGTCCGGCCTTGACGTTGCCACGTGCTTCAAGGATGATCTCAATTAGCTCGGTCCGTGAGCGATTAGCCAGCAGGGCATGATTGACACCCCAATCAAGAGCCCAAAAGCTTAACTCTCGCAATGGCAGCATCTGCAATTGCTCTACTTGGTTCAAGTTGGCCAATGATCTCTCAACGCCGGGGCGTACGTATGGCTCCAGATTTACGAGATACTGCTGCTGGCTGCCGTGGACTGTCCCAGGCCGCACTACTCGTGACCAGCCTATAAAGGACCGTGCCGTGAAACCAAGGTGTCGCATAGCATAAATCCCAATGACCGTAGCAGTCCTGCCAAGTCCAGACCTGCAGTGGACGACGAATGCGCCACTCTGCGGCTCGACAACTTGCAGAAACTGCTGGATGAGCTCCGTAGATGGACAACCCCCATCTTCGAACGGAAGCCACACATGTTTGATGCCGGCATTCTCAAACGGCTTTGGATCATAGCTGATCAACTCTCTTCGCTCGCCCTTCTCCTCGGACTGAGGATGGTTGCACTGAATTACGACTTCAATCTTGTTGTCGATAAAATATGGGACAAGGACATCCGGTGTGCAAACAGGCATTCCCTCCGTGTCTACGGGCTGTGCCCAAGGACTTGCCATCGCCAGGGCTTTGCCCTGTAGTATCCAACTCATGTCCCCATGCTCTGCTCGCAGCATTTGGGTGTACACCTCCACCGGGAAGCTCCGGTAATCCAACCAGCCCAAATCTCGAGCTCGCTGGATGCCCATCAAGACATCGAGCACGCTCAGCCTGAAGTCCGACTCCTCTTCCTGCAACTCGATCCCGTTCGCACCCTCCCCCCGACAGTCTACGAACGCCGGAAGATCCAGGTAAGCGAACGGCTGGTACGCATCCTGCGCAGACAAGCCCTTCGCCAGAATGGAATACGCACAGCAGAGGGTTACCGTGTTGCTCCATGTCTCTCGCGTGCCATCAGCAGTGATGTGGACTAACGCTCGGCACCGGGCATGTTCTTTGCAAAGTACATCAACCCACCTGCAATAGATGACTGTGGACGCAAGGTCCAAAGGTCCGAAGTCACGTCCGACATTCAGCGGTTCGTACACAAAGTCCGGTTTGTCCTCAGCTTGCTTTGCGATAGACCGAGGCTAGGGATATTTGCCATAGCACACTAGTTGGTCGACCCCGGCTCCGACCAGCAGGGCCTACAGTACTACATCACCAGAAAGAAACGGTTACAAGCATCTGCATGTGGCAGCCGAATCGACAGTGCCAGCAGGTATCGACATATCCAAGTCAGCCAAGGCAGTGACACCAGTAATGCCCGAAGATACGTACTCGTGGTAGGAAATCGAAGCAGTAATAGGAACAGAAGCCGTGGCATCAGGTGGCAGTGACAATTGCATTAATTACTTGCGGCGGCAGCGCGACAGGTTCACCTCCGTGCTCTTTTCCCTACCTCCAATAGAAAAACTCGAAAAAACGGCACCCTTGATGACCCCCGATGTCCAGCGACACGTTCTGTCAGAAGCACGCAGGAAACAAACATAATGCGACGCTTGCTTTCCCGGGCGGTTGCAGGTCAAGTTGGATAACGGTACGGTTAGTGATTTGCACGTCATGCCAGATTACTTTGTGACTGCATGGCAAAATCAGCACCGATCGCATAGGTCCTTTGAACTTTGCCAGCAGACTGGCTGTACGAACTACGGACGTACTGGACTCTCCACACCCGACGTGATGAAGACAACAGCGATGGCCCTAACGATGGCCAACACTTGCTGTGAGGCGAAAGTGATCACAGCCCACCACCCCTTTGGTCAGCCGGAGGTCATCCGTTGCGAACACGACCACCTCGGCTTTGACACACGTGCGCTGTCAGCCAGCCTTACCCAGAAGCTACAGTAGAAAGGTTGTGGAGCCTCTAAAAATAATCTGGGGCAGCCAAATTGCGCCGTCTGCTGTGGGACAGGCACTTTGCGATGCCCAGACCAGCGAGGGACCTCCCTGGAGTTTAAGCCAGGAAACTGCTGCCATGTGACGTGCAGAATTAATTGGCGGATCTACCCTAATGCAGAATTCGTTACCGGGTCTGCCGACTGAGAATGTTGCTTCAACCGGGCTGGGCTTCGTGCCTCTTGGCTTACGGTACCTCATGTCTACAATGGAGTCTACAAGCATGTTACAGTCGTGGCTAGTTTATGTAGGAAGCATACCAATCTACGCATGCAATCGAGCCTCGTACCATGCGGACAGCACACCAACAGATTCTGGTCACCGCGGCTTGGTCTCGTCATGCTCCCGAGACTGAGAGCACTGTTTTCCAGCACGGCCGGCGCAGAAGCTCGTCCCGGACTAGTGTTCGAAAGTGAACTTAGGTCCACGGCCAACGTCGGACCTTAACATCCTCAGTGGCTCAGCCCTGACCTTGCGGAGATCCGTACAGTACGGAACAGGAATTACAGCTCAGCTCGACCAGGCTGCAAGCTGTCCATTCCACCTTCGTCATCCAATCGCAGCTCTGACTTCCAAAGCTTGCGAACATGGCCTCGGCTCTGGGCCCGGCTCCGTGTCCCGGCGGGCGCACCATGGCGTGCAGTGGTCCGCCCTAGGCTCCACTTCTCGGCACTAGCTGCCAGAGCTCCCATGCGATGATCGCAGCGATCTCCGCCATGTCATGCAGTGGTGCTGTTTTGGGGTCTACGCTGCTGACTTCGATTTCCGAACGAATAGAACTACGGCCCTCCAAATAGATGCTGCAAGGAAACTCCGGCAATTTTTGAGTAGCTACTTCCTTGGGGCTGTTCCTTGAACTCTGAATACTCTCCTGTCTTACCACCTCGTGAGAACTGGCTGGCGAAAGAATCGGCTGTGACCGCTTTGGCCACTGACAATGGTCGTGCTTGGCTTTACACCGCGAACATCCTTGATGTCAATTTAAGTTCGGCTATGCTTCACGGATCCCGGCGGGGTGAGCTCCTCGAAGAGATCTCGAGGCCTTGGCTGATCGACACCTATGGCATGTCTGCACAACCTGCAAACGGCCCTCTCGAAAAAGATGGCCTGGAAGTGGCTGGCGCTTTGCGAATGCAGGCACGCAATAAACCAGAGCACCCAAGCGCTCTGGCAACTCAGGCACCAGCCAACTGGCTGTTGTGTCTGCGGACCTGTACTAGAGCTACGAGGTGAAATAGTCTGCTTCTCCCCTGCTCGCCAAGCCTTCTTAGCCGTTGCAGCGCGCCAGGCGTGTTTGGAGCTACTGTCTTTGCCTTAGTAGAAGTCGATTGGTGCGTTTGCTCCCCTCACTTTCTTTGACTGTACTACCAGGTCTCTCCTGCTAGAGGCATAGGTTGGAATTCCAATTTTCACACTGGTGTCGCTTTCCACCCGAAGGCTCGAGGACTGCACGAGCGGGAAGACGATGCCTGCAGCAGAGCTGGTCTCTTGAAGGGAATCGTAGCGTAGCGACATAGCAGACATGGCACACGCAATCTTTGCACATGGCATCGTCTCGACTTTGAAAGGCTACTTCAATACTTGTATGTGGCTAGTCATGAATGCGAGTCACGAAGTGTCTAGTCATGAATGCGAGTCACGAGGTGCAGAGCGCTGGTGCTGACCAGCACTCACACTTACAAAAGCAGCTGCACGTCACTGCAAAGCACCATGATCGCTGTTTCTGTCAAACTCCTCCGTCCTGGTCTCCCATTGCAAGAAAGGATGCAGAACTTGAGTCAGATGCCGTGCGTTGCTTCTGGAGCCTCGAGGTGCTGCTGGGTCGGTGGCCGAAGGATCCAGGCCTCTGGCTTGCCATGTTTTCGGAAACACACGGCTGCATGTTACTGTGCAGAGAGCATCGAGGCCGACTGCTGGAGGTCGTCGACGGGCCAAAATGTGATTCTGTGCTACCCCCACGTATCCGAACTTCAAAGCTGCAAAGAAGCAACGTCTTACCTCTCGCACAGGGCAGGCTTCACCAGACAATCGGAGAAGCATGCTACAGGCTGGGGTTCTACAACATGTTGAGTAGGCAAGCTTCGTCCGTTGGTGCCCGAAGGCACTTGGGTTATGCTCTGTCTCTGCGAGCTCTGTGGCCCTGGCCAGTCATTACCTCCAGCATTACCATGCCGAAGGAGTACACCTGCCGTGAGACAGCTCCTCGTCAAGCTGCCCTGAACACTGAGACTGAGCCGAACCTCGGAGGATTCGGTGCAGCGTCGCGTGCGCTCATAGACAGGACCTTCTGCGACGCAGGTATCTTCAAACTTTAAACTTTAAACACTTTTAGAGAAGTTGAGTAATGAATTTCCAGTCGCTGGTGTAACTTTAGGCTCTGGAGTTTTTGAATGCTGGTTTATCTGTCCTTAAAGAGCGTCTTTTTGTTTCCGGGGGGGGCCGAGCATGAAAGCCTGCTGCACGGTTCATCGAGTCTGTGATACTGTGGCCATGGCCAGTGCTGCAAAAGGCACCTATGGCCGATGCACCGGGCCAAGGTGCGCACACTTGTATCCTGGAGTGCCGCCAATGGTCTTCACCTGAAAACTGATCTCGTGCCTCTGCTACGAGGGTGTCCAAGAGTCCAAGGCAGATACCGTGATGTTCGTAGCGCCGTTCTGGCTGACACAGCTGAGGCCTTGTCTGAGTCTGAGGGGGTGCTTTGTTGAAGCACCGAACAGCAAAGAGCCGAGAGCGTTGCCAGCATGCCCAAGATAAAGACAGCTCGGCACATTCAAGAACATCAGGTGTGTTTTTTTCCTCTTCGCCTCTGAACTGCCAGAGCTCGAAATAAGGTGGAGCCGGTCCCCAAAACAACCTTCGATGCTGAGTCAGCAAGTAGAGAGCAACACCATCAGTGGCCCATCCAAGCCGAGGGACACTGCGAGGACTGAAACTGCTAGTGTCGAAGTGTGGAGCATGCACCTCAAGGCTTTGGATGCATGCGCCATCGCTGCGGCCATTTCGGTGGGACGGAGGCGCCGCCATCTCCGCCGAAGCTCTGGCCTCAAGCATGTCACTAGACTGTCCAGACAGAGGCCTCTAGGCCTGTAGAATCCGCAGACGCCGCAGACGGTGACTAGTCAGTACTCGCCTCGAAAGCCACAAGCACAAGTCAACCATGTCCCAAGGATTCGAGAGCTGAGGCCACCAGACCTCAGACTGCAAGGCATACCCCCCCCCCATCTGTGCGCTGTCACACAAAGGATTGCGGCAAACTTATCTCCGTCAACGTCACTCCGGCCAATCTGCACACAAACTACCCTCCGCAAGAACTCAACTAGAAACGCTACAGCTGCCACGGTGCCACATCAGTTTCGAGCTCCTCCGCTGTCGACAACTCTAGGAACTTACGCAGTGTGTGAACGGTACATGCTGCTCCGGTGCTGCCGGTGCTGCTGACGAGTCCTTGAGGCACGCGGACCTCTGCACTGCGCACCGAATGCCGGAGGGGGTGAGGCGGGCACAACCTGGACAGCGCAGTCGCCGAAGCTTTGCAGCACCTGACGAGACTTGGAGTACTACGCAGCAGTTTTGGACATGAGGTCTATGAGTCTATGAGCCTCTGGGCCATTATGGGCCCAAAGACTCGGCACAGCGGGTCACTTGTAACCACTGTCTTGTCGATTTACTATGATGTAAGCAGTCGCACCAGCCACGTCGATCAAGGCAGTGTTGTTGAATTCCTGACAATCCTGAAGCTGACGGAGGGCAGGGTATCGTGGAATGATCAAGGCTCTTGCTGCTACCAGCGCTGAACTGACGGTCGACCGCATGTTGGCCCAGCAGCTGTCATGTCGAGGGAGGTCAAGTTCGGGAACATTTCCGGCTTCAAGGCTTCCTTCAGCCCACTGCCAACTATGCATTTATGGCATCTTCCTCCTCGCTTGAGATTACTGCCTGCCGAGGTGCCGGTTTCAGGACATGACAACCCGAACAGTCCACAGTTTCTGCCGACTCCAGAAGCCCGCAGCCTGCAAATCACAAGTGCAGCCTGAGCCTCCCTTTTGCTGTTGCAGGCTGCCTTGTGGGGGCAGCGGAGTCTCACAGCACGGAAGCCACAAGCGCAAGGCTGCCGGGTGGGAACCTGGTGGCGACACAGCTGAAGGTCAGCAAGGCGAACGCGGAACGCTTCAATTCAAGCACGGCTTCAAGCACGTGCCTGCTTGTAACCTTGCATGCCTTGGCCACAGAACTTGAGCACGCCAGGACTGCAACGTCAGGTCGATGCGCTTCGCGTGTCGCAAGCCTCCCACACTGCACATTCAAGTGCAACCCTGCAGTCAACGGGCAACTAACATCCCTTCAGAACTAAACCGTCTAGGCCTGTCAGATCCAACTTGTTCAGATGCTTGGAAAAGATCAGGATTTGTACAGGTTCCGGCTTGCAGGCAAGATCCGGAGAGCTACCTTCCATTTCATCAGAAAGAAACTGAGCCGTGATTGCTGCAAGCCTGACTACAGGACAACTGGCGAGACACCTGCGAGAGGTCTTGCTGCTTCGGGTGGATGAAGCACTGATAGATGCGGAAGCCGTAGGCCTCGCAAGCCAAACAAAGCCGCAGAAGGACACTGCCCGTCCATGCGCTGCCACGCAGCGACCTACTACGTGCTCAGCTACTAACAAAGCTCCGCGTCAGAGCTTGACACGAGTGTGCCAGGCCCCCGGCTGAGCTCAAGCAGCTCCTGCCACCGCAAGGAGCTGAGATCCAAGCATGTGAGCCTTCCAAGAGAATGCAGCGACGCCGCCCGAATCCCCGTGTCGCCAAAACACAACTGAGGCGGCTAGGTCGCACGCGACGCTGTATTCGCGATACATGACGACAACGACTGCGGGAGAGAGTGTAAACGATGGGAGTTAGCCAGCGTAAGGGACGCTGACAAACAACGACGTAATGCAGCCGCACATCATGAAGACGTGGGTGCAAGGTGCTTCCGAGTCATTACTCCTTTCATACTCTCCAACTTATCCCGTTTGTGCTGCTTGCAAGCTAAGCCGAACAGCATTGCCACAGAGAGGCTTACCAGTCAGCCCGAAGGGACTGAATGAGCATGATTGATTATGCAGGAGTTGCCTGTCCCCCTCCCTTTACTCCTCTACCGTGCCTTGCAGACTCGAGGCTCAACCGTCGCAGATTTGCGCCAGCAAGCGGTGCCAAAGGCAGCGCAATGCACCTTGACCGAATATGCAGCGAAGCCAAGGGACTGAACACCGAAGCAAGTGCCCACTAATGCATCTTGGGCACGCTAGGCTGGGGCACCGGAGGCGCAACGTCTGCAAGCGATGGTTTCGGCTGAGACGCAGCTTCAGCTCCTCTGCACGTCACTGAGAAGGTCAAAGTCCGTTGATATCAACAGGGCCTGTGACAGGGTCTGCGGGGGGGGGAAGGGGGGACAGAGGTGAAGGGTAGGAAATCTGTGTGGGTGTCTATATGTAAGCGACACATCCGATTCGGTGTGGATGGTCCCCGTATTAGCCCAGGGCTCCTCAAGACGCGTGGAGGAAAGCTCAAGTGACTCAACAGATGCACAGTGGGACAGCTGCAGTTGTTCCAGTCGTTGGCAGCCTGCCAGCAGATGAGACCTGAGTCCAGCTTTCCTGTCCTGTGCAATCTTGACAGATAGATTCAGCTGATGCTGGATCATGCTGGATCTTAAGCTGTGCCGAATGCAGCTGAGGGAACAAGCAGCGGCTGGAAAGGCCAGTGCAGCCACCGATATGTAGATGCGAGATGTTCGGTACTTGGACATCGACAGACTCAGCCGCCTCGCAAAACAAACGCACGCCGTCGACAGTGCAGCCAGTTTCTATGAATTTCGTTGACGGCCCTGAAAAGCTTCCCGACGAGCTCAAGAGTTCAGTTATGTTCAGTTTCAAATCAAGCCCAGGTGTATGCCTGCTGCCTGTTGTTTTCGCTCGTAGAGTCGTAGAGCTCCCCATGCCCAGCCCAGCCTTTAGCCAAAAATACAGCTTTGGAAGCTGCATCGCCCTCAGCGTGATGCGCCGGAGCTCACCACCCTTCCCGAGACGAGAGTGAAGCAAGAGCGGATTTGGGCGCCCGTCCCGCCCGTCCCTCGTCCCCCCACCTGCGGGAGAGCCAACTCGTGGAGGTTGCAGCCGCGCAGCTCCAACCTTGGAGCAAAGGCAGCAGAGGGCAAGGGACGAAGGGACGAAAAAAAGCCCTCCTTGTCTCCTGCTCGGAGCAGGATCCTGTATACTATGAGCTGGACTGCAGCGCATATCAGCTAGGTGCATGAAGCGGATACTGTAGCTACTGAACTATCTCTGGTCTCTTTAAGCATACTTGCGAGAATGCATCTCCGGCGCTGTCGGAGCTCACCGAAGACTGCCCAGTCAGAGAGATCGAGTGTGGCCAAACCTGGCACCTGCCGGCGATATGATGCGATCGGCGATGAAAAAGACATGATGAGTAATTCATGGCCATGGCCTAAATGAGTCTTGGTGGAGCTCAGCCCTGCCTCCAGAAAGAGCTCTTGAAGCTGCAGCGCATCAGGTAAGCACAGCATTGGCGAGCCTCCGCATGCTACGTACGATCTACAAGATCCGAAAACCTCCTAATGATATGCAACCTCCGTGGTCGTCTTGCAGACACAAACTGCAAGCTCATAAGTGTGTCTTAGCATTTTCCTCTGCCGAGCGAGATGGAGGAGTGACTCCTCTGGAGCAAGTCCCCTTTCGCCGTTCACTTCTTCATGGCCTCCACCTCACCGCGCACCTCCAAGCGTCTCTTCGTCAGCGGGTTCGCAACAGCTGCCACCAAGGCAGCTCCGTAGATCAGGACAAGGGAAATGCCACCCACCANCGCAGCCTTCGGGGCCGGCGAGGGGACGAAAGCTTGCGAGGCCAGCAGCATGGCGCAGCCAGCTGCAGCAAGGAGGAGAAAGCCGCGAGCACGGGCCATGTTTCAGCGAGGGTGGTGCAAAAAAACTTGAACTACCTTGAACAAAAACACTCGTCAGTGTCCGGCTTGCGACATGCACCACCAAGTACCGTCTGCGCAATAGACCTATCCGCGCTCTTGTAGCAGCAAGAGCTCGGATATGCTACATTGACTGGGCCAGAACCTTTTCCTGCTACTCTAGCAGCTCTACAGTAGCATGTCAGAAGACCCCCCGATGACACTTGGCTTTTTGTGCGAGGCTTTCCTGCGGACTCCTCGCTGTCGGTAGCTCCTCCATGACTGGGTGCAAGCATTGCTAGGCCCGTCACTTCCGCTGCACGCCACACAACTCTCACTTCTTCATGGCCTCCACCTCGCCCCGCACCTCCAAGCGTCTCTTCGTCAGCGGGTTCGCAACAGCTGCCACCAAGGCAGCTCCGTAGATCAGGACAAGGGAAATGCCACCCACCAACCAGCTCTGCAACATCGCCACGACGCTGTCGTAGGCACTGGCAGGCTGCTCGATCGCCAATGGCGTGAGGCCTGCGAAGGTGGCGCCCAACACGCGAGCATCGACCTCCATGGGCGCAGCCTTCGGGGCTGGCGAGGGGACGAAAGCTTGCGAGGCCAGCAGCATGGCGCAGCCAGCTGCAGCGAGGAGGAGAAAGCCGCGAGCACGGGCCATGTTTCAGCGAGGGTGGCGCAAAAAAACTTGAGCTACCTTAAACAAAAACACTCATCAGTGTCCATCTTGCGACATGCACCACCATGTACCGTTGCACAATAAACCTATCCGAGCTCTTGCTTCTACATTGACTGGGCCAGAACCTTTTCCTGCAACTACTCTAGCAGCTCCAGTATGTCAGAAGACCAACCCGATGGCACTTTACTTTTGGCGCGAGGAGGCTTTCCTGCGGACTCTTCGCTGTCGGCAGCTCCCCCATGACGGGGTGCAAGCATTGCTAGGCCCGTCACTTCCGCTGCACGCCACCCAACTCTCACTTCTTCATGGCCTCCACCTCACCGCGCACCTCCAAGCGTCTCTTCGTCAGCGGGTTCGCAACAGCTGCCACCAAGGCAGCTCCGTAGATCAGGACANTGCGAAGGTGGCGCCCAACACGCGAGCATCGACCTCCATGGGCGCAGCCTTCGGGGCCGGCGAGGGGACGAAAGCTTGCGAGGCCAGCAGCATGGCGCAGCCAGCTGCAGCAAGGAGGACAAAGCCGCGAGCACGGGCCATGTTTCAGCGAGGGTGGTGCAAAAAAAGCTTGAACTACCTTGAACAAAAACACTCGTCAGTGTCCGGCTTGCGACATGCACCACCAAGTACCGTCTGCACAATAATAAACCTATCCGAGCTCTTGTAGCAGCAAGAGCTCGGATATGCTACATTGACAAGACCCCCGATGACCCTTGGCTTTTTGTGCGAGGCTTTCCTGCGGACTCCTCGCTGTCGGTAGCTCCTCCATGACGGGGTGCATGCATTGCTAGGCCGCTAGGCCCGTCACTTCGGCTGCACGCCACCCAACTCTCACTTCTTCATGGCCTCCACCTCACCGCGCACCTCCAAGCGTCTCTTCGTCAGCGGGTTCGCAACAGCTGCCACCAAGGCAGCTCCGTAGATCAGGACA
>BGNK01000948.1:70623-93855 GCA_003297005.1 Symbiodinium sp. clade A Y106 | reverse complement strand
CGCAGCCTTCGGGGCCGGCGAGGGGACGAAAGCTTGCGAGGCCAGCAGCATGGCGCAGCCAGCTGCAGCAAGGAGGAGAAAGCCGCGAGCACGGGCCATGTTTCAGCGAGGGTGGTGCAGAAAAAACTTGAACTACCTTGAACAAAAACACTCGTCAGTGTCCGGCTTGCGACATGCACCACCAAGTACCGTCTGCGCAATAACCTATCCGAGCTCTTGTAGCAGCAAGAGCTGGGATATGCTACATTGACTGGGCCAGAACCTTTTCCTGCTACTCTAGCAGCACTACAGTAGCATGTCAGAAGACCCCCCCGGATGACACTTGGCTTTTTGTGCGAGGCTTTCCTGCGGACTCCTCGCTGTCGGTAGCTCCTTCATGACTGGGTACAAAGCATTGCTAGGCCCGTCACTTCCGCTGCACGCCACCCAACTCTCACTTCTTCATGGCCTCCACCTCACCGCGCACCTCCAAGCGTCTCTTCGTCAGCGGGTTCGCAACTGCTGCCACCAAGGCAGCTCCGTAGATCAGGACAAGGGAAATGCCACCCACCAACCAGCTCTGCAACATCGCCACGACGCTGTCGTAGGCACTGGCAGGCTGCTCGATCGCCAATGGCGTGAGGCCTGCGAAGGTGGCACCCAACACGCGAGCATCAACCTCCATGGGCGCAGCCTTCGGGGCCGGCGAGGGGACGAAAGCTTGCGAGGCCAGCAGCATGGCGCAGCCAGCTGCAGCGAGGAGGAGAAAGCCGCGAGCACGGGCCATGTTTCAGCGAGGGTGGCGCCAAAAAACTTGAACTACCTTGAACAAAAACACTCATCAGTGTCCGGCTTGCGACATGCACCACCAAGTACCGTCTGCGCAGTACACCTATCCGAGCTCTTGCTTCTACTTTGACTGGGTCAGCCAGAACCTTTTCCTGCAACTACTCTAGCAGCCCTATAGTGTGTCAAAAGAACCTTCGATGGCACTTTACTGTTTGCACGAGGAGGCTTTCCTGCGCGCTCCTCGCTGTCGGCAGCTCCTTCATGACTGGGTACAAAGCATTGCTAGACCGTCACTTCCGCTGCACGCCACTCAACTCTCACTTCTTCATGGCCTCCACCTCGCCCCGCACCTCCAAGCGTCTCTTCGTCAGTGGGTTTGCAACAGCTGCCACCAAGGCAGCTCCGTAGATCAGGACAAGGGAAATGCCACCCACCAACCAGCTCTGCAACATCGCCACGACGCTGTCGTAGGCACTGGCAGGCTGCTCGATCGCCAANGACCTCCATGGGCGCAGCCTTCGGGGCCGGCGAGGGGACGAAAGCTTGCGAGGCCAGCAGCATGGCGCAGCCAGCTGCAGCAAGGAGGAGAAAGCCGCGAGCACGGGCCATGTTTCAGCTTGCAGCGATACTGGTGCTGATTTGAAATTTCGATTTGGGCCCGAGCTTCGACATGTTTGGCACGGCTTCACGCACGAGGTTTTCATTCGTTTTTCTGAACAGGTGAGAGTGAGCCACATGTGTCACACATGCCTCACCCTCGGCACCCGGCCTGTCCGCACTGACAGCCTCTGAACTTTGACAAATCTTCGAAGGTCTAGTGGTCGTTGCGCAAGGTCCTCCAGTTCAGACCGGTCACAGCCACATCAGAAAGCAGGGATACGGCACGTACGATTTGAAGCTTGGTTTGCGCGACGACATGCCAAGCCTCGCTGATAGATACGCCGAGATCCTTTCATGCAGAGTGATGCAAGCATTCTGTAACCCTTAGTTTGAGGACTTAGCTTTCTGAGCCGCCACTGGAATGAACTCTGAGTGGCGGATGAGAGAACCCTGCAGTCGCCACATGCCGTCAGGCTACCAGGCTAAGCCGGCGAAGGCAACGCGAAGCCATGCGCTCGGGCCAGAGAACATCTGCATTTTCAGGCAAAGCCAGGGAAACTTCTGTCGGCCGCAGCTCCGAGAGGTCCAGGCTTTGCAGGCCTTGCCGAAGAGTGTACTTTGCGCTTTGCCTGCTTCCTCAGCTTTGGTCGTTCGGTCCTCCTTCCAATCGGAAGCTCCGAAGGAGCAGCCCCTCGGGTTTCTGCGGCGCCGCGAGCTTCCCAGCGCGAAGCTCAAAGCTCCGAAGCTGATCAGTGACCTGCACAAACCATGCACCATGACGGGTCGTACTGGTTTTGCGGCGTCGGGACTTCGCTTCGCTGTGCAAAACACTCCCACCTCCCAGTCGAATTCAAAGTCAAGAAGGGAGGGGCAGTCTGCGAAAAAATGCTCCAGGTCAACAGCCTGAGCTGCTCAATTCAAAACGCCAGCGCGGTTCAAGAGGCTACAAGAAAGCTTGTTCTGCCTCCATGTGGGCACACCATGTCTGCGCTTGATAAACGGCCAAACTGGTTTCTGCCAGTCTCCCGAGTTCGGGTCACGAGGCAGCTATCCACCCTAGTCTTTCAACTCCCGACAGACAGAACACGCAGCTGGCTCACTTTGGTGCCACTCTGTCTTTGGGCATGAACTCGTCGATGGGTGTTTGGCCACCACCGAAGCCATGTGAATTCCTTTCTCTGCCTGAGCTTGCGCCTGCTTGGTTTCGCCAATGCTTCGGGGCATCTTTCTCCAGCTTTTGCAATGCTCCCTTCAGGCCTTGGCACAAGGCGCGGCCGGGGCTTCCGGCAGCCAGCTGTGGCACCATGGTTTGCTGCAGAGACTGCAAGACCTCTGAGGGCAGGATTCGTGCAAGGCCGTAGCCAGTTCGCATCTCCAAGCGCCTTTGGCCTGTCAATAGCAGGATCAGAAGCCCCGTGTGCAGACGCCGGTCGCCCACACCCCAGAAGTTCAAGAGAGCAGCAGCGAAGCCCGTTGGTTGCACATCCGCAGCCAGGGAGTCCAAAACCACAACTACAGCTTCGGCCTTCCACTCCCGTTGGAACTTCTCGCACAACTCATTCACTTCTGAGCGGTCGCTCTCCGGCAGAATCCGGGAGGGATCTGAGACCCACGATGTTTCGACGAGCCGAGGATTTACAACGTCGTGCACGCGGCCTGGCTGAAATATCTCCTGAAGAGCCCCCTGAGGGAGAGAGGTGAACTGCCGAGGCCATCGGGGCCTAATGCATCGGCCGTAGCCACGAGCTACTGCGACAGTCCGTTGCATGGCGAAGTGCAACTACACTTGAGCCGTCGCTTCAGCATTCAACCCGTCACGACGCCACCTGCGAGTATATGGAGTATGTAGGGTGCGCAGTTGACTCGCAGTAAATACTTACAAACACTTCCAAGCTTCAAAGATACAGCAGTTCGGGTTTCAGAGCAACCAGAAGCAGTCCAAAGGATTGCCAGGCAGACCCTGTTGGACATTGCAGGAGGGATGCCAGCCAGAGCAGTTCTTTAACATGGTAACATAGTCAGCTTAAGTAGGCAAGTCGGCGCGACTTTCACGCTGGCAGCAGGGGTGCATGCGCTTGCGAAAACAGCTTTGGAGTTACCTTGTAGGTTCACTCAGACCCCGTTCTGCTATTGACAAGAATGAATGGCCAGCTTGTCAGATTTATGCTGACAGGCAGGGACGACTTGGTGGGTCGGGCCGAAGCTTCATGTTTCAGCGTGCTCGCAGTCCAGAGACCGAGAACGACAGAGTGCAAAGCAACAGAACATCAAGAGTGCCTTCTTCAAACATGTAAGTGCAGCGAGAAGACGCTGAATCTGAGCTCCTCAAGCGAGGGCGTGTGAGATATCGCCACGCTACTCAGGCCTCCATGGGCTTCCATAGTCACACGAAAGCAGCTGGCACTAACAACAGAGTTTTGCTCTGCTAAGTGCGGCACCTTGCAGACGAACGTCCAAAACTTTCAGGTGCTGCCGAGCAGAACAGCTGAGCAGCGCTGAGAAAGCTCTTGCCTGAACAAGCGTGGATAGGCGGCTAGGCTGAGGCCACAGGGTGCAGAGCATGTCCGGCAAATACCAAAGCCGCACCTGTCCGCCATGAAGCTCGAGCTTGGTCAAAGGCTCGGGTGCCATGCGCTGTGCGCAGGGCGCCAGGGCGCCCCGGCTGCGCAGATCTCAGAGAAAAAGCAACGCTGAGATTCATCACAGCAACTTCGCCACCCCACTCGAAGAACATCTGAAACCATGACGCTGAAGTATGATTCATGGAACCCGGAACCGTTCCTTACAAGTGCATCACATGCTCGACCTCTGCATCAAGACCGACGGCTGTCGTCTCGGAAACCAGCCAAGTCGCCCAAAAAGACCACGACTTTGGCCCAAAGCTCAGGAACCAGCTCGAGGGATGATCGCTCCGTCACCTGACAAGCTTTTCCAATCTAAATAGCACCTACATCACTGGACGACCTTGGGCAAACTTCGCGACCGCAACAGTTCCGCCATCCGTGCCTGAGAAACATCGGGGAAGATACATGATGCGGAAGGCAGACAATGATGCTGTCTCAGGTGCCAACCCGGAGAATATCGCGCTTGGCTGCCATAGCAGCCATCGATCCATGCTCTACTTGGAGGGACAGTGTGGCAGCATGCGATAGCCGACGTAAGTACCGTGTTTTACTCCGGACTCCTGCTGCCACGGTTACCATTCCAGCTCTTGCAGAGCAGAAGCAGCAGATCAAACGAACACGAAATTTCGATAGAACAGAGCATTGCTCATTGGCCAAGGGCTTGACCAAAGTCCGCCATCTTGGCTGTGCCATGCCTGTCCAGAAGGATGTTGGCCTGAGCGGTTGGAATCAAGCACTAGCTTCCCTAGCTGCACGCTACCAAAGACCCACAAGTGCATCCTTTCATGAGCTCTCGGATTGCCATGGTGGCATAGCTTGCCCGAGGCAGGCGAAACTCGAGCACCAAAGCCAAGTGCTCCGTCGGCTCCCGGAGCGTTGCCGAGGACAAGGGCCGTATGCTGGAGGCCATCGGTTCATTTAATTCGAGCATCTGGTCTAGGTCGGTTGAAACGAGACGGGCCTTAGCCTCGGACCTGTCTCCAGGATACGCGAGCATTCTCACTGTCAGTTGAGATGGTCTGCAGATAAGTGGGCGATAGCCACCAGGCATTGAAATACCATCCTTGCACTCGGGCTCGGCGAAGACACTGAGGTCAAGGCCCATCTCTCGTAGCACATGGCTGTGCAAGTGTTTCGACTCGTTATCCGGCAGTTTGACTGCAAACCCAAGCACCGGCACAAGCACCTTCGACAAAGGTGTACAGGATTCCTCGCCGTGCTTCAGGGGTCTCACTTCCGCTGGCCACACAGAAGCTGCAGAGTCGTCACTATTGGCAGCCACCCAATCCCCGGTGAGAACTCCCATGTCTTGCTGTAGTCGAAGGGACACTACCTTGTTCCAGACCTGAGATGCCACGGAGCGGCACCACAGGAGACGCAAGTGACGTGGTACGCACTTGATGGCGCCCTTGTAATCGCCAGGATGTTCAGATAGGTACTGGAGGACCTGATATCCCGAAAAACGTCAAGAAACACTGTAACATGCCACAGAAACAGAAAGGATAAGGGCGCAAAGGCATATGATGGATTTCAACCTGGTGCTTCTACAGTTGGCCCTATTGAGGTGTATGCTACCAGTGCAACTTATGACAGCCAACGGTGCCACGCATCGTGTTTCGAAAGCTGACTGAGAATTAGGAGGAGGCACAGAAGTCTCCAACAGACACGAAGTCGGAGTCAGAGCGAGAGCTTCCCGAAAGTTGCCTCTGCTGGCCTCACAGTACGCTTGGAAGGTCGTCCCTCGACGTGCGCGGGAGCCCAACAGCAGCTCCACCACGTGTTTGAAGTTTTTCTGCAGGAGCGCTACACCCATCTCGGACGAGGGCACGACGCCAGTACCAAAGCGCTGCAGGCCAAAATAGTTCGGGAAGCCAGTCTTGAGTGCATCAATGCACGTGTCCAGGGCGGCAGGCGATTTATCGGTTGTGACACGACGCAGCACGACCGTAAACTCGTTGCCGCCATGTCCACCTAGCCTCGCTTTGTGTGCTTCGGGGAAGGCATTGCCGAGAGCCATGCTGTCGAACAGACTTACCTGCGGCTCGCGGACCAGAATGCTGCTGGGGAAGCTGATCCGCTGCGTCGTAATACCCCAGCGGTCCTTCATGCCGCAAAAGCTGAACGTTTTGGAAGGCACCTGAAAGGCTCGAGCCAGCTTGGCGATTGCCTCTGGGGTTGTTAGCCTCTGCTTTACAACCGTAAACCAAACGTGTGCCGAGGGGTCACACGTCTGCGACAACATGAGCAAATCAGCCGGAGTACACTGTGTACCCAGCTTCGCTGGTACGTTCCGCACGTCAAGCTCACGCACCAAGAAATCATAAGAGTGCTTCTGAAACTCTCCAGCAAATCCTGTGTGCTTGCCCAAGAAGCTGTTGATTCCGACGTCCCTTGCATCAAAGCTACCAGCCTTGTTGGAAATGGATTTGCTGTGGGCAGCATATCTCAATTGCCACGCACTACCTGCTCGACCAGCCATCTGCTCCGGCATTCCACAGCCCAGCTCGCCCCTCGCCCAGACCCGAGGACCACTGCATTCAGCGCAGCTATGAAGGTTGCACTGCGACCGTCGACCACGGCATGCTCCCTACCGTACAGAAGCGACCTCAAATCTCGAACCACAACCCTTGCTGATAGCGGCACTCTTTGGGTGATGCCGCGTGGTGTGAAGGCAGCTGGCACGGGATAGGAACCACACCGACTTGATATCGCGGTGGAACGCCTGACCGAAGCGGAGACTAAAGCCACATGTTGAAGGCTCGGACTCCCTCTGACTGTTGCTTTCTGCTTCTACAATACCTGTGGGTTTCACGGCCGGGACCGGATGGCCTTTGGCGTGGCATTGTGCATGTGGGACAAGCCGCTGGCAGCATCAAGGAGGACACTCAGCCTGCCATGTGGTGTTACACTGTTAAACACAGTTTCGCCAACAAGGAAGCTGATTCAAAATCTGTCGACGCCTGTCGTGCCAGGGGAAGCCTTGCTGCCCACAGTGACACTTGTGAAGCCTGCCAAGCTGGTTGAGATGCAATAGCCGGAGCCGAAATCCTGCAGGCCTCTGGAACACGTCCCCGCCAGAGAGAAACTCATACCTGGCATGAAGCATCGGTTGCCTCGTCCTGAGGTTTTTATCACCAAGGATCCGACACGAGGAAGCGCTGCAAGCAATGTTGACCCCACCTGGTGAAACAAAGTGGAAAATGCTGCTGGTGGCTGCAACTGCTCGGGCAGGGGCCCGAGGAGTGTTACCAGATGTGGGTGCCTTGCAATTGCACCTAAATACTCCCCTACAATCACTGCACGCGTCATCTGCCCTTCCCAACCTGAACTTGCTCAGAAGCGTGACTTCGTCTTCAAAGCCTGCATCCTGCACGAGTCTTGCTATATCAGGACCTGTGCAAGTGTGGCTCTGGTAAGCAAGCCTCCGGGCATTCTCCCTTGCCCATCAAGACACTAAGGTCAATTGCCTGCGGACATACGCGATGTTTGCGCGGCCGTGCGTTGCAGATTACGCAGGCTGGGCTTGCCGGGCCTTGATGGCCACATCTGAACCGTCCTGGAAGCTTCAGCACTCTCTTGCTTGCTTGCTTGCTTGCCAAGGCGTCTAAGGCCTCAAGAGACCCTTGGCCCGAAGGCCTACCCTCACTCTCTTGCTTGCTTGCTTGCACAGCGTGAGGCACGAGTGGACCCCGTACCCCTGCGCACAAGCGCTACGCTGGTGTCTTTGGTCTGAGTTGGTGTGAGACGTAGTCTGGGTTACCCGGTACTGGCGTGTCACTTGAAGCTACAGGTCCCCTAAGCGTCACGATGCAACCGGTTGCAACCTGCCTGGGTGACGACGCCATTACTGGGCCCCACTCGTTGTGTGTTGCCGTTTTGGCAATGCCCAAAAGCAGCTAGCTTCGACCGGGTCTGCTTTAGGCTGACAGAAAAAACCGAAAAGGGTAGCAGGAAAGTACCGCAATACTGTGTTGGGTCCCGGTTCGTTTGATGCAGAAGTCGACTCTACCCACCTCAGGTTTCGTGGTTGCTGTTTTGCTGGCAGCGGGTCTCCTGGGGTAGGGAAACAAGGGGCACAAGCAACAGTAAGCGTACGGGGGAACGTCACACACGTTGGGTCCCCTAACTGCCGTGGTGGTGTGCTGTGGAGACTGCTGGGCCTTGTTCTTGTGGGGGAAACAAAGGGCTGAGGTAAAAAACACACTAGGAGGAAAGCTCACTGGGGCCCCTGCAGTCTTGGTGGCGTTGGTTGGCGGTAGCTGTGTTTGCGTGTCCCTGTCTGGCCACCCGAGGTGGCAGGAGGCCATGTGACGGTAGCCCCTACAGTAGGTCTAGAGTCTAGAGTCACGGGCTGGGGTCAAACAGAGCATGCATCCGTCTACGCCTGTGGGTGGCGCTGTTGAGCGCCACTATCCCCTCTTGGCTCTCACCGCTCACTACTTCTGCAGCTTGTCTTGCCGTCGGGGAAGTCGCCGGTCGTGCCGTAGTTCTCTGGGTTGATGTGTCCGCTGCTGTGGCGGCACTGCGTCGTCGTCTTCTGGTAAGGCCCCAGGCTTCCTCTTCTGTGTCTGTGCCTGGGAGCTCTTCCGTGTCCCAGCTGTCCATCCCTTCAGGCTTCTCCCTGCGCGGTGGATCCCCTGCTGCATCCGTTGGTCTTGAAGGGTTGAGGGTTTCCATCTCGTCCTCGGTAGGTGCGGGAGCCGCCGTGGGCGGGTCCCAGGGGATAGTGGCCTCCAGGTCCGTTTGCTCAAGCAAGCGGGTAGGCTCCCCCCACAGGGCCGTTGTCCAGCCTTGCAGCAGTTGCAGGGCCTCCATGGCAAGTGCCACTTGGTCCCGGACCAGGGTGGGCATCTCTTGGAGGTTGCTTTGAGCCCGCAGGATTGCGTAGGGTGTGGCCTCAGGTAGCGTGTCCCTATGCAGTGCCCGGTGTCGTTTGCTGGGTTGTGTTGCTTCCGTTGTGGCTTGGTGTGTTGCTGCGTTGTCCCGCTGCGGCTGGCCGTCTGCTTCCTGTCGCTTCCTGCCGGTGTTCTGTGGTTGTGTTAGGGGTCTCGGTGCGCTCATCGGGTCCGCCCCTGTCCACGGCACGAGGTGGGACTGGCCTTGCTCGACCAGTTGGGCAATGTTCAGCATAGCTTCCTGTGTGTCTGGTCCGGGGAGCAGGTTGGTGTTGTTCTTGGGGATGCCGGTGAGAGTGTTGAGTTGGCACCCTTCAGGGCCCTTAGTGGGAGGGGCCGCCGCTGTCGTTGTTGTTGCTGCTCGCTGGCGGTGCCTGGCTTGTCTTGGTGGTGTCTGGGGCTTCAGCAGGGTGTCCCGCAGCTGCCGGATGTTGAGGTGTTGTGGTGGCGGGTCGCTGCTGCTGCCCGGTTGGCCTGTGCTGGTATGTGCTGCTGTACGTCCTGTGGTAGGCTCGGCTGAGCGCCCTGGTAGCCGCATGAGGGCTGGCGAGTCATGCTGCCCTGTTGGGGGTGGCGCGCTGTGTCCCCCAGCTTGCTGTTGTCGGGCCTGGTTTGTTGCCACAGCTCAGTGTGGTCAAATTCTTGCTGGCCGACAGGTTCGCCGTCCGGCGGGCCCGGCGCCGAACTTGCCGTGCTACTTGCACTGCCCTCACTGCTTGGCCAACTTCTTTCTGACTCGTCGCCTGAACCCAGGGTCTGCGGTAGGGGTGGTCGGGCTTGGGGTTCCCCGAGTCAGGCGTGGGGTGGAGGGCTCTTGCTGGTTGCATTGGTGGTCAGCGATGGCCTCCATTTCTGGTAAAAGTTCGAACCTGCCGAAGCGGTCGAGGTCGCCCGGGCTCCTGTCGAGGAGGCTCCAGTCTCCATCGTGCCACACCACGATGAAGCTATCCTTGGGGCTGACGTAGCTGGGCCGAGCGGCGTGGCCTGCAGGGATGGCCCCTCGGGCAGCGCTGTGTTGGTTGGCTCGTAAAGCACCTGTGTATAAACGCCCCGCGCCACGAACGGTCTGTGTCCCCCTCTGGGTTGGGCCAGGATGACTCTAAGGTCCCACCGCCCGTTGTGGCTGTAGAGTGCCAGAAGCCTGTTGTTGCGTCTGAGGGGGAGCCCCGGTGGCAGTGTTGGTGGTGTGGCCTGGTCTAGCCATGGGCACGGTGCGGTCGTACATGGACCGTGTCTCTGTGGTGTCTCGGCTGTGGTCAGTGCTGCCGGTGTTCCGGTGTCTTGCTGGGCCGCCTCTCTTTGCTTTGCTCTGGGGCTAGGAGGATGGGCAGGCCCCATCCCCCGCTCAGGGCCGCCTCCCTCTCTTTCTTTCGCCAGACCTATGATGTAGAGGGAAGTTCCCCCTACATCGCGCGCGTCAGCGCCCCCGACTGTTGTGGGGCGAAGATGTTGCAAGCACCCTCAGGGGTTAATGCTGCGATGTTCGCTAGCTTCAGCCATCCGCAACCGGAGTCACTGCAACTGGAATCCGAGAAAGAGTAAGCAAGTAGAGTGCAACCAGTTATTGTGGGACTACGGGGAATCCCCGACTTCTTGCAAGCGATCGCTTGAGCAGATGGTGGGCTTGCCACTGAGGCGCAACGGCAAAACAAGGGGCATAACAACCCTCAAGAATTGTGGCATGTCCCACTTTGGCAAGGGGCGTCCCCCTAGGAATCACATGTGGCGCCCGGCCCTCAGGTTCTGTTGCAAGGGGAGGCCCATGTTCAGCTGCTGTCTACATGTAGGGCGATGGTTGCATCAAACAGGGGAACCAACTCGGAACAGGAGGAGGAATGAGGCAGTGCAATCACAGTATGCCACGCCCTGCATTATGCACTAGGTATGGGCAGTTGTAGGGCCTGCATGGTGTGACAAGGGCAGCACAAATGAACGTACGAATGAACCAGGAAGCGACAATGCAAGTAACAAGTATGCCATGCGCCCTGCCCTCGGTTCTTTACAAGTCTTACCTTAATCTACCGAGGGGCGTCCCCCTGTTGCTACTTGGTGAACCACTTGCTGAGGCAAAAAGAACAACAGAGAGAATGTCAAAGGTTAGATAAAAGGCCTAAGGCTCACAAAGAGGGCATGGGGATCATCATTCCCAGCTGGTGGTGCATGCTATCGCGGTCCCTTTTCAGTCTCAGTCCTCCATCTGGCGGTCGCCGGGATCTCCATCTTGGCTTCCAAGGAAGTGCGCGTGTAGCCGTCGTCGTCGGTGGGAGCTTTGTCTCGCAAGTAGCGCGGCGCTGTCGTTGGGACTTGGCGCCCAAAAGATCTGGGTGGCTTCTTGCGACATTGATGGGCGGGGCTCTTCCCCGCTGTCAGCCACATTTACCGCTTGCCCGGGCGAGTCCAGTTCTGGCTCGGGGGCCGTGTGTATGTCTCCGGGGTCCATCACGTTGACGAAGTGCTGGGTGTCATTGTCGACGAGGAGGATAGGGGAGCCCCAGAGCGCTGTGGTCCATGAGAATAAGAGCCCATGTACTTCGGAGACGACTGCTGCAGTGTCTTGTTCTAGAAACGGTAGCAGCCGTTCCAGGAGTTGCTGGGCTCGCAGTATTTGGAAGGGGGTGGCGTCCCCTGTCAGTGTTTGTCCTCCTTCTCGAGGGTGCCGTGGTTCACCTTCTTGGTCCGGGGAATCTGGTCGTACAGGTCCCAGAGGGGGTGCAGGTAGACCAGGAGGATGCTGAAGTCGCCGAGCGGTTTGGGGAGGCGGGCTTTCTCGAGAGCGTAGTTCAGAATGTTCTCGATAGTCTGCTTGTCTCCCCTTCCTTTTCTTGCCTGGGCGGTCCCCCCTCTGCATATCAGTGGTCTGGGCGACGAGGTGGTCGATGTAGAGGGCGGTTCTGTCCACTGATGCCAGCAACGCTTCAATGGCCTCTTGTGTGGCTGCAACCCCTCCTTCTTCGACCGCCAACTGTAAGGCGTTTAGGTTGCCCTCGGAGGTGCGGACGCCGGACCGCGCCATTTGCCATTTTTCCGAGGGCGATTGTGCGCCCATGGACTCCACCAAGCGCTTGGCTTGGGCTAGGTAGTCCTCGAGTTGTCGCAGACTGAGCCGTAGTTTCCCATTGGCCATACTGCCGTGTTGAGCAAGGAGGTGGTTCAGGACGAGCTGAGCTTCCGCCAGCGGGTTAACTGCCAGCTGGGTGTTGTCGGGGAGCGTGTTGACCATAGTCGGGGTGGCATTTCCCCGCGTCAGTGTCTCTCGTAGTTGTAGAAGCCGAGCGCAAGCTTTGTAAGCCAAGTCTGTGACGTCCTCTCGTGGTTGGAGAAAAGATTGTTGAAGTAGGGCACGTAGTAGGCGGTCGAGCTCGTCGAGCTGGTCGGAGGTTCCAGCGGCGACCGGTGCGGGAGCCGGGTCCGTGGAGGATGTCGCTCCCCCTGTAAGCTGCATCATCGCCCCGTCATCTTGATCGAGGTTGTCCTCACTCGGCCAGCTCGTCTCTGATTCCGATCCCGGGCTGGGGCCAGGTCGTCGTTGAGGTTCATCTGGTAGTGGCGGTGGTCTGGCCGGCTCGTGTCTGCGGCCTTCCCGGGGCGCATTTTCTGCTGGTTGTGGTGGTGTCTCATGTTGTCTGGCCGGAGGTGTCTGTCGATGTTGTCGTGGATGACGTGGTTCCCGTCGGTCATCTCCCGAACTGCGGTTCCGCCGTTGTGGTGGTGTCGGTGGTCGGACTAGTGTTGTGGGAGGTATGGTCGAAGGTCCTCCCAGGTGGGGGAGGTCATTCTGGAACCTGGGCTTGCGTGACCATATGCCGTCTTGGCTCCACGCTAACCAAAAGCTGTCTCCTGTTGTCAGGGGGATGACCCCTTGGTCTTGGGTAGTTACGGGTGCCGCATCATCCACGGTAACTAGCCAGTATTTCGGTGTGTGGGCCACGCTAAGTCCCAGCTTCGTGGGGCCCATCCATTGACCCACAGGTCTGAATGTGAGCCGGGTGCCAGGGGCCAGTGTCTTGCCCTTGTCTTTGTGCGCCGAGAAAGTGTTGAAGACGACGGCGGTGGGCTCATGGTTGTTCCTCTTCGGGTGGAAGACAGTTTGGCCCGGCATGGGCTTCCAAACTGTGCCTCGCCAAGACCCGTCAGCTGAGCCTCGGAGGCTGACCACACTATGAGGGTCCAGCGGCAGGTTGGGCGGCAACGTGCTGGGGGCAGCTCCCCAGATCCACGACATGTCTTGGGTATTGGCACCTGACCTGACGGTGGATTGCATGGGGTTATCCTCCTCGGTGTAGTTCAATCGCCAAAGTGGTGCTTCGCCACGTGCTGCTGCTTGGTCCGCCTCTTCCTCAAGGTCGTGGATGTCCGCCGGGACAGATGAACCATATGAGGGCTCGCCTCGTTGTTGTGGTGGTGGTGGATCTGTACTGGATCCTGGCTGCGTTGCGTTGCGTGCTTGGAGAGCTCGACGGATGGCTGGAGGTTGGAAAAAGAGTGGTTCTCCATGTTCTGGTGGCCACTCTGTGGAAGAGTCCGTGGGTGGCGTTGTTTGCGCCATCTCTGTCTGGTCCTCCTCGACGATCTGGGGCGTTTCCCCGGTTCCCCGTTCGTGGGATGGGATGAGGTATGTCGGTCGGTTGTCGATCACAATCGTAGGGTTGCCGAGGAGCCCGTCGATTTGGAGTTGAGTGGTGGTGCTATTGGACAGCTTCCTGAGGATGGTTTTCCGTCGTGCTGGCTTAGGTGGGTGCTCTCTGTGGCCCGTTGGTAGTTGAAATCTGACAGCTGGTCCATGTGATGGTCTCGTAGGGCTCACGGTCGTCGAAGTACCAGCTGGCGGTGTGGTTGCCGGTAGAGTGTTCGTTGGCCGAGCCGCGCTGTCAGGGGGGAGTGTTCCCCTGTTAACTGTGGTACGCTCAGGTCTGAGGTGCGGCGGGATGTTGTAGGGGTTGTTAGCTTGTCGTCGTTCATGGTCTTCTGCTGCAGCATTGTGTGCTTTTGAGCTCGGGTCAATGTTGTTGGGCTCTGGTAGTACCGGATGTAGTGGGGCTGGCTGTGTTGACGACGAGGGCAAAGTAGAGGAGGATCCCGTCGGAGGTGTAGAGGAGGTGGGGATCACGTTGCCGGCGGAGTCTCGGACGTAGTTCTGCGCGTTTCTGAGTGCTGCGAGCATTGGCTCATGGTCCGGCCGCCTGCGAGGCTGCTGCCAAGGGGGCCTCTCCCCTTTCTGGATGTAGGGGAGAGCGCGTCGCCAACTGAGCCATGGGGGTTTGTCCCCCCATCCGAGCTGCCTCCACAGGCTCTTGACGTCACTTTTTTGGCCTTTGTTCTTGAAGCGCTGGCTTCCGTGTCCCGCTCTGCGCGGCTTCTGCGAGCTCCGCGCACCCTGGGGCAAGTTTTCCCCGGAGGAGCTGCTGTCATCGCTGCTGTGCTCTTCTTCTTCAGGTGCGGGTTCAGCATCTTGGTGTACGTCGGGTTTTGTCCCCCGATCTGTCTCCTCGTCTTGTCCCATCGCAGGAGGCGAGGGGTGTACTTCCCTTCGTGGCAGTTGGGGTTGAACTCGCGGTGGTAGGTCAGGTTGAGGAGCTGCAGCGTCAATGTTCTCGACAGGTCGTGCCGGATCGCGTCGAATTGGTAGAGCAGGTGGGATGTCTTGTTCCGGTTCCGGCGGAGGCGGGGCATCCTCCTGAGCGCATGTGGATGTGGATGCGGAAGACGCCATCTCACCATTGTGAGCATTTAGAGGTCCAGCTTGATGCAGTTGATGAGGTCCAAGTGGGTTGTGTTGCCATAGGTGAGGAGGTAGGAGAGGTCCGTGGCTGGCATATTCTCGCGCGAGGAAGTTCCATGGGTCCATAGTCGGCGTTTGCATTTGGGAGTCCGGGTCCATCGGGGTCACGGATGGAGGTTGTAGCGGAGGTGCTGCATGTCCATGTTCTGGTCTGTCAGCTGGGTCGTAGTCAGTTGGAGGTAGACCGAGTTCATGATTGGAGATATAGCCGTTCTCGTGCCAAGGGTCGTACTCCGCTACGTAGGCTGGTTGCAGTCCTCGAGCAAGGCCTATTCTGGCGGCTGTAGTCCCCGACTGTTTTGGGCGTTGTTCAAGTGGGGGTTCAAGTTGTTGTGGAAGCGGTTGTGGCAGCGCACCTTGGAGAGAGTCCCGTCCGGGGGTCATCAGAGAGGATGGTCCCGCAGGCATAGAGGTGGTTGCCGCGGAGGGCGTGGCGGTTGATTGCGGAAGTATTTGTTGACGGGGTCGAGGGCGTCGAGCATCTGGAGGTTGGTATGGACCAGGGTCTCGTAGTGGATCTTGATGTTCGGGCCGTTGCGATCGTAGTCGAGGTTCTTCTGGTTCTTCACGTTGACGGTGTCGAGGATCGTGTAGCCGATGCGGAGGTGAGTCGTGTAGTAGGTCTGGTGCATCTGGTTCACGTTGAGGTTGGTCGTCGTGCCCGTGTTCCAGGGGGCTATCGTCCTGTCTCCCCTTTTGTACATCTCGTGGAGGTTCTGCTGCTGCGTCTCGGTGTCGTTGTGCAGGGTCGCGCTGTGGTTGAGGGGGCGGATCACGTAGAAGGTCTCGGTCGGAAGGCGCACGTTGAGGTCGGTCGTCACGTAGGTGGCTGCCGGGAGCTCGATGTCGAGGCAACGTGGGTGCTTCAGCGAGTCGAGGTTGTTCGCGGTGATCTGATCGCAAGGGGGTGGCTCGGGAGGAAGAAGCGGTTGTGCTGCGATCCTGTTCGGAGCTCATCCGAGGTGGCGTTGCTTCCACTGATCCCCGGGCTCTCGGGGGTCTTTCCCCCTGTGCAGGTTGTGGTTCAGGTAGAACGGGAGCGTCTCCGTGTCGTAGGACTGGGATGGAGAAGACTTCCTCCGTTTCACTTGTCACCGCACTTTCTGCCTCTTCAGGCGGGGCGTGTGGCATGGGTGGCAAGTCCGGATCTTCCGACTCCGATTCCGTCGTCGGTGCCGTGCCCGCCGGCGTCTGCAAAGGTGCAAAAGTGCTCCCGCACACATAAAGGGCCAGGAGCTTCCACAGCACTGGCTTCATGGCGGGTGCAGAAGGGTGCCTTGTCGGGGCCTTCGCAACTTGAAAGCTAAAAGCAAAGGCTTCGGTGCATATGTGACGTGCCGCACAAGCTGTAGATGAAAGCACAGGCTCCAATGCGCATGTGACGTGCTGCACGGACTGTAGTTGGCCCCTATTGTGATGTCTTCTGGTGTTGTAGTTGGCTAGGCAGAACTGCATCGCTCCAGTGAACAGACAGGGTTTACGGCAAGGCTTTGCAGCGCTGGCTGGCTGAAGGAGATTGCAGGGGTCAGCACGCTACAGGTAAAAGGCCAAAGGCAAAGAAGAGATGAAATGTAAATAAAAGGGAGGGGGGGAGCCCCTGGTAAAACTGAAATTGACTCAGCCTTGAGCGGCGAGAACAAATTGCAGCATCACGGGTATTCCCCGGCGGTGCTTCTCAATCCCTGAGAACACTCGGCAGGCAGTCATGATGCAGGTTTAGGGATTGCTTAGCCTGTCTGGTCTGAGGCAGTGCGAAGCCTAGTTGCCTTAGGTTCTTGAGCAAGGGAGCACGCAGCGTATCCCATCTGCTTGGGGTGTACGCTGTCAGCAGGACTCTATCGAAAGCCGTCCACGCACAGGTGCAGTGCAGTCTTTTATTTGCGGGAAAACGGATAGACTGCATTTGCACAGGAAAACGCTGACCTGGGACAAGAGTCCCGGAGTGCTCATGAAATTCTGTCCCTCCTCGGCACTCCACCCATATGTCGCCTTCTTCATGTAATGACAGGGACGTGACTAGGTTCGGCTCACGACTGTTACCGTGATCAATATGCTCGGGCAGAAAGCTGTTGAACAAGATACTAACAGAGGCCCACTTGTGGCCAGGGCACATATGCTTGATCAGGGCATTGAAGAGTCGGGCGGAATTAGGGTGGGTGATCGTTCTTCTGCAGAAGCCTGCAAATGGTCCTTTGGAGTATGCTCCCTCTCTCTCTCTCTCTTCTTCATCAGGGCATACGGAGCGAGTTAGGACCTTCGGCCACATGGGGCCCCCCATGGGGCTATGAAGGGTGTGATACTTCTTCGGTCTCTCTTGGTTGCCTGCTTGCTGAGTGTGTGGACGCCATGCCAAGGCTTGAGGCCCCGTCACCCTGTTTTAACCTCGAGGTGGTCCCACAGGTCTTGGTGCGATTTCAAAGCCCCGAATCGCCAGGTAATGACTATGACTAAGCCCTCGTGACCCCCCCGCCCGAGGCTCCGGTCGGAGAGGAGGTGCAGGTTGGAGGACCAGATCGCTCTACTCTCTTTCTCTCTCGCTCTGCCCCCGTGTAGCCCACGTTGATGTATGCTAGTCACAAAGCTGCATTCCGCATGGCCAGTCCTTTAACTCGCCACGGTACACGGATCCATAACAGCCGGAGCCTTTGACGCAAGCTTGACTTCCCAACTTCCGGAGCAGGTTTGGACTGGCAAACATGGCAAACTTCGACATAACTCACACACACACACGTACAAAGCCCGCAGCCTAAGCGCTTCGAGACGTGAAAGTCAGAGGTTGCCTGGCAGGAGACTGGTGTCACACAACTTGGCACAGTACTGCTCCGGCTCTTCTTGATGACAAACCACAAGCACAAGAACTTTCTCGTCCCGACGGACACATCTGCCTTCCCACGCTCCACTGGCCTTTTACAGCTCCCGAGTCCTCTTGTTGCCAGAGCGGGCATCGTATTGAAAGCCCGCACACTACACGTAGCTGTCAAGAGGCCGAAAGGTTCAGCAGCCTTGGTGCCGACAGGCACTTTGCGAGGCGTCTGGCGACACAAGGCACTTAGTTTCACCGCTTGCATTCAGAGGCAGCCCCGGTGCTATTTGCAACCGGTGTAGCCCAGGCTAACTTTAAACCCGAAAACCGACGACTCGGCTATTCCGAGCACGGCGAAAGGGCATATCACGAGCTTGGCTCAGCTGAGGGCGTACAGACCTTTCTTCGTGGGCATGGATACGAAATCTTAGTCTTCCAGTGTCAGTGTTAGAGATCAAGCCCAGCCCTGCCGCCCTGCAGACGTTCATCGGCTCCTGACCCCTTGTGCCAAGCAGACAACCATAACCTTCCATCAGCTGGAAAGAAGACATGTCGACTGCAACATTGGGCAAAGCTCGGTTTGCCTGTGACAGTGCTCGTCGTGACGGCGTCGCCTGCTGCAGTTCAGCGACCTTGGTGAGCAAAGCCCAGGGTGCACTTCGGGATCGTGTCAACTCAACCAATTCATACCGACTTCGCTCCAGTAATCATACCAAACGCTAGACACGGCAAGATTCTGGCCAAACGGCGCGCCGGAACGCTGTCCTCCAAGCCGACCAGAACCCAGTAGGGCTGTATAGTATAGGGACTGAACATGGCTTAAGTCCTGCGACTCTGCCCAAATCGATGCAGCAGCTTGAGCGCCTGACGCGTGCTCGTCTTGAAAGGGTTTCACGGTGCCGTAGCTGCATGGCAGCAAGTCTGCCTGACACATCGCCTTTCAGCACCGCCTTAGACAAGCGGGAGCCTATGCCGCACTGCAGCATTTTGTTTCTGCACTGCAAAGTAGGGAGCTTGCACATACCGCCTGAGCGGCAAGAACCTGGACTGATGCAGCTGCAACCACGAACTTGTGTGTGATGCAGATGCTCCATACATGGATCTGAGGCGGTTCACTCTGTGCGGCTCCACCTGGCTAGCTTCGTCTAGCCGGTCCGAGGCGTCCTCCAAAGCCTGGAAAGGGCACAGATACGCCATGAAGCTGAGACCAGGATGCGGGATGTGGCTCTCGTCCCGCATGGAAAAGGACTGTTGGAAGGTGTTGCTTTTGTCTTCTTGTCTAGCCCGAGCTTGAGCACTAAGCCTGGAGTCATCAATCAAGCATTGTGTTTGCTGTCATTCCAGGTGTTTAAAACAGTTAGAGTCACTTCCTGCCCTTGCGAGAAGGACTCTGGCAGTCTTTCCAGAACATCCCGGAGGCACAAAGTCGATTGACTCGCCTCAGTGCGTACGCCCACGACGGGCAGCGGGAGTCTGCTACCAGTACAATGCAACTTTCACCGCCAGGGGTCGCAGGAGTTCTGCAACCCAAAAGACGGCTGCTGCAGTGACGCAGTTGCCACTTCCGGCTGCAAACAATTCGGCTGGTGCAGTTCGAAGTTCAGGGTGCTCTCACTCGGCCTCTTGGCGGCCGCTCCCAGTCCTGCTCAGGCGAGATGCCAGAATGCCAGGTCCCAGTTATGAAACTTCTCCGCAGGCTCTCCTGATCTGTCTGGCCACGAGCTGCCACCGAGCTGATGTCGGCATGGAGTCAACACTCGGGACAGTCTGAAGGCCGGGGACGGTCGGCACCATTTGATTTCGCCGACCTGCATGTGTGCAGATCTGAGCGAAAGTAAAGCACTTCGACCTGCGACGCGATGCAAATCTTATTGACCTGAGGCTTTCTTGACACTAGCATGTCATGAGATTCATCCTATTTGGCCCGATGCCTTTCTGTTCAGACACGTGTGCCATTAGCTCCGGACTTCTGTAAATGCGGATCAGCTCCTTGGTGTTGCTACGGGCCATCCGAAAACGAGCAGAGGCTATGCAATGTCAGAAGCCAGTCCGTCACCAAGACTCGTGGTACAGCTCCCACTCGGCTTTCAAGTTCCCTTGAACTCGCGCTAGGTAGATGCCATCGCAGAGATCCAGCAACAAGTCCGTGTTGGACACCTCCTGGAGAGGTGGACAGCTTGTGCCATCCAGGCAGCTAGCAGGAGGCAGCTAACATCCCGCAACAGCCATAGCACTGACGCGGCAGCTCCTCGTAAACCATTCTCTTCGAACTGTCTTTGAAGATCGTCCGAAACAGGTTTCCGACGGTTAGGACAACTCCGAGGTACAGCCCATTGATCGACCACCTTTGAAGACATCTCCGCACGCTCCATCTTGCACATGTGTTTCTGTAGTCTAGCGGTCCAGCGGGTTCTACCATGTTCGGCTTCATGCTCTACCGCCCCATGTGCCGCTGCTTGCATGGTTCCCAGTAAAGATTCAATCAACATCAATATCACCAGCTAAGCTGTCAGCGAATCTTTCACGGCCTGGCTTTCAGAATCTTGTGTTGGGGGTCGATTGAAGTTGGCAGCGAGGTGAGCCGATTTTGGCCTAACGCTGCAGAGGCACAGTTTAGAATCCTTTTCCGAGGAACCAGGGCCACTGGCGATATGATTGCTGGCAACACTGCACACCAGCTCACCAGGCTCCGAAGCGCTTCCACTGCTTGAAGCCACAGACCTGGGTCACGAACCACACGAAAATTGCTCGGCGCCGTTCGCCTCCCTCTTTTCTTTCCCCAGGCTTGTGGGCATTCGCCTCCCTCTCTCCCGCTCTCTCTCAACGGTTGCGCCGCTACGCCTTCCCTGAGGTATCCGATGTCAGCCGGATCCGCGCTTCAAGCGCCCCCTTCACCCCTGTTGGTGCACACCAGAGGCATTCGGGGTCCGAAGCGGAAGGGCTCGCCCGCACGTTGGCCATGGGGCTAAAATCTCCGATATCCACACAACTCTGCACCACAAAAATTTTGTACGCAAGGTTAAGACTTTAAGATATCAAGGCTGGATTGGGTGTTGCTTGCACCTCAGAAAAGGATTGCATAAGACATAAGCACATAATGCAGAAATCCCAACACTCTGCTGTCATGGGTCCAAAAACTCCCAAATTATTGCTTCTGGGGTCGCTGGTACGTCAAGACTGTGACAGTGGACGCCAGCAAAGCACCGGGAAGTTATTGGAGTTCAATCAAAATTCCGAAACTGTGGAAACCGCAAAAATCAAAACTGAATACGAAGCCTGGACCTTTCTATCGACATGTTGGGACTGTCGGATTCTTGGACTTGCCAGAGTTTACTCATACGCGCTGCCTGCATAAATCACTGTTCCAATCTAGTCAATCTGGTCACGTGTTTGTAAGGGGGTTTCGTGTGCCATCCGTTCTGCGCTCCAATACAATACCGCCACCCGCACCTAGTGCCAGACGCAAATTAGGACATATAACGATAACCAGAATGCAGGCATTTCGTTTGTTGATTTTGTTCTTGCTTCCGGATCATGGAACTAGGCAAGGAAACTAAGTGTCTTAGGGCTGGAGTTTAAATTACCTCTTTTGCTCTGTGTTTCATGCTTCAGAAGAACCCTCATGATTGCGTTAGAATGAAGAAAGAGTAACTGTTTAAGTTTTTTCCGTTCGAAAAATTATGCGGCTTTCTGGCTTCCTACATGATAAACGCCGTATGAATTTGTTCTCTTCATGCTTGTTTTTCAAGGTTCAGCTAAGTGGAATACCAGACATTTCCAGCATGTGTGCATGCTCCTCACTAGATTCGACTGTGAGCTTCTGCCAGCAACGTAAGAAAAAAAGATGAGCATCGCGCGCTGTGTCTGAAGGATAGCAGGTTCTTGAATACCAAGACCTCCCATGAAAGGATTCTGAAGGCACGTTCATTTCGGCTCATTATGTCGTCCGTGTCCTGCTGTCATTTACATTGCAACGGCAAGGTGGGAGACAACTCATTTCATTTTGAACAAGAGAAATCTCATCTCCCTTTCTTGCTTCGTCGCATTTCGTTCATTACGCTCTCACAACTCGGACATGCCAGGCGAGGTTCAATGGTGCGAGGTCGGCGTGATACGGGACATGTTCATTAGTTACCCCTGTTCGTACAAACATGTTACTGCATTGCAGAAAGAGAAATTGAGAAAGAAGCGCAATTAATCTCTTCATATTCGAAAGGGAAGCAAAATTCAATGTAAGAAAACCAAAGAAAATGATTGCAAAAAGACGCGTGCGCATCATATTGGACTGGGCCCTTCACACAGAGGCTGCTCCGCTGTCTTGCATCCCACCTTCATTTAGAAATACAGTGGCATGCATTACGCTCACTGCATTCGCTTCGCGGTTGGCTGTTTCACTGAGTGAAAGAGAGCAATGGGCGGGACGAAACAGCTGCCGTGTGGACAAAGGGTCAATTTAAGATCTTGGTGTTGTTGAAACAGTTAAGGAGGCCGGACGCACAGCAGCAGCGAAAACCGTAAAAACGAAAAATCGAAAAGCATATTTTCGGCCGACGGAAGAGAGTAAAAGCGTAAAGATGTAAAAATGTAAAAACCAGACAGGCAATCGCATGGAGAAGAAAATGTAAAACAGTTAAAATGTAAAAACTGTAGGATCCGATGTATCACCGCCCGCGGGACGAAAAAGTGTAAACACGAAAAAACGTAAAAATGTAAAAACAAACTACCGCGCGAAAAAAAGTAAAACAGTAAAGACAGCGAAAAACAGTAAAATCGTCAAAACGCACCCTCGAGCGAAAAGTGTAAAACTGTAAAAACGGCGAAAAACGGCAAAATAGTCGAAACGCAGCACGGAGCGAAAAGTGTAAAACTGTAAAAACGGCGAAAAACTGCAAAATAGTCGAAACGCAGCACGGAGCGAAAAGGGTAAAGCTTGGAGGTCCCGTCCGAATTGAAGAGACTCCTGAACCTCTCCTGTGCATGACGTAGTTGGAAATTTAGATTCAAATGTCTTCGGAATCTCAGGGCTTAATTAGGTATTGGGGTCTGAGGCTTAGGGCCTGGAGGGTCTTAGGTTTAGAGTTTGGTGTTTAGGTGGCGGAGCAGAGGCTTCTCGAGGACTGCGATACTGCAGAGTTTGGCGTTTAGGTGGCGTACCTGCACAGCATCGATGAGACGCCCAAATTCGTGAACAGTTCCTCTTTCGGAACTACCTCGATCGAGCACTATGTCAGGAGATTGGTTACCTATCTTGCAAGGCTACAGTCTGTAACGCAAAGCAGTGCCAAAGGGCTTACGCTCAGGGTGTATGTGAAGCTGGACACGAAGGAATGGTTGCAGATGTATTCCAGGTTGTACCATGCTTGCGAACTCACGTCCTGCATGCATTTGCCTGACCCGGTCATGCTTACTGCAGCAACCCTGGTGAAGGATAGTGGCGATCTTGCTGGTGACATCGAAGAGGAGAAGCGAAATACTGCGATGAGAGCTATTCGAAGATTGCGGAATGAACTGGGTCTTGGGGGGCGACCGGATGCGGCGCCAGCCAGATCTCACACAACAATGTTGGCAATGGACTTTGACCTCATGGCACAAAACAAAGCTTCTCGTACCACAACAACCCTGGGAGAAAGTTTGCGCGACAAAGGGTGGAACGAGCTTCGACGAATCAGTCCGCAATTCAGTGGAACCTACACTTGTCAAGGCACTCGAGAAACGCTGTGTTCGATGGTCCAAGCGGTCGAAGAGATGAATGACATTCAGAAG